>PVLC010015527.1:0-37269 GCA_004027655.1 Graphiurus murinus
TCTGAGCTATTTTGCCTTCTCAAAGCACTGTGAGCACAAGGTCCAACCTGGCTTGACTCGTCACTATTGTCCTATAGGTGAATGACTTGTCCTAATACCTTAAAGTCTCTCTAGCCTCGGTTTCCTCATCTTCAGTATACAGTGAGACTATACTGCTGACAGTGCAGCATTACTGAAAGGATTAAGGTGACATAAGAAGTATGAGTCAGCTCAATTGCCCGGCACTAGTAAACAGCAAATAATGACACTGTTACTGATGCTACATAAGGCCTGTGTCAAAAGAGGGGTAATTAATTTTAACAGTTTGATATGAATGCACTTACTAATGTAATTAAAATTAAGTAGTCAGATAAACATTAAAATAATGTATTAACTGCTTTTCCAATGATAACTTATAAGACTCTCTTATATACTCTCCCCTTAAAACAAACTTTTTACTTATAAAAAAGGAGTCTGAAGAATAACACAGTTTTGGAAGTGATATTGCTCAACTTAATCTTGTGGCGTTCTTAAACTTGGTTTTTAAGGAAAGCAAATGACCTCAATTGGCATAAAAGAACTGAACTGAAAAAGTAACAGAGAGCTTCAACCCAAAGGAAAATTCTTATTTGGGAAGATTTCATGATAACTACTTGGAGAGTTAATTGGTCACTTTACCTTCAGTCAGGGTAAAAGAGAAAGAATAAAAGCAAGCTCAAGGGCATTGTGCTTGGCTAAGAAAACAAAACTGGGGACTGTCCAAGGACAAGCTGCCAGCAGCTTTTTTGGAGTGGATTTGGGTTTTAAAAGAGATTTGCATATCCAATTTGAATTATTATGAGAGAATACTGAGAATGGTAAGCAAATATGAGGCTAAAACTAAATTCTATATTTTTGGCACATGCTTTGATAAACTGAGATACCAAAATAGTTTCAGATGAGTGTTCACAGACTCTGAGCTAGAATTCACTCAATTGGGAAATAACAGTGTTCTAAATGGAAATCTCAGAAATGACACATTTACTCAATATATATGTTCTGGGCTGATAGATATACATAAAGATTCTTGGGTAATTTTTTTGTGTATGTATGGTACTGGAGATTGAACTCAGCGGCACTCTACCTCCAAGCTACACTCTTAGCCCTATTTTATTTTTATTTTGAAACAGTTCTGGCTAGGTTGACGAGAGCCTTACTACTTGCTGAGGTTGTCTTTGAACCTGTGATTCTCCTGTCTCAGCCTCCCAACTACTGGGATTAGAGGTGTGTGTCACCATGCCTGGCTATATTGGATAATTTTGAATGTTATTTAGAATAATGTTTTTAAATATTGCTAGACACAGTGGTGTACATCCATAGTCCTAGTACTTGGAATTGCAAGTTTAAGGCCAGCCTTAGCAACTTAGTGAGATCCTCTGCAACTTAGTGAGACTGTTAAAAAAAAAGTGAGGGAGTTCTGGGGATGTAGTTCAGAGGTAGAATGCCCTGAATTCAGTCCCTAGTACCAAAAAAAAAAAAAAAATCTTTAAAAATATTATTATTAAATAGTCTTTTTTGATACTGAGTATAGTGCAATGTTTAAGGCTAAGGAGCTTATTTTTTTAAATACAGAACATGCGCACTTCAAAAGCACTTACAATTTACTTTAGGACGTAAACTCTTATATTGTGCATAATCATTTGGCAACTGGATGCCGCTCTGTTAAAGGATGCCTATGCAACTGTATGGTTATTCATATGTTAACTCATTAACTCAGCAAATGTTATCACATTATTATATGTTAGGCATTGGGATTCTACTGATGGAGATGACAGAGGCCTTCTATCACTGGCACGTCCATGTCCACTGATAGCGCTAGAAAGAAATTCTCTTTTGAAGGAAAGGTTACACTAAATGACTTCTAAGATCTCTTTCATCTTTGAAGTCTATGCCTCAACTATAAAATGTGTTTTAAAGTAGTGGTGCCCATGCTGGCAAGAGTACCATGAGGTGGGAACTCTTCCTACCCAGTGGGTGGGAGTATAAACTGTTACAAGCTTCTTCCTGAAAGTAATTTTACAATATACTTCAAGAGTCTAAAGAAGAACTACAAATTTCACTTGCTGGAAACAATTCTGAAAAAAAAAAAAATCACTAGCAGTGCTGACATGGATAAACAAAGATGCTTGTCACATCTTTATAACAGTAAAAGCTTGGGAACCTAACATCAAAGAGTAGAAGAATGGTTCAGAAAATTAGACAGATCCCTACAATAGAAGACAAGGCATCTGCCAAGATGGTGTTTATGTGGAGTTTTTAATTGGTCAATTCTGGAATCCTAAGAACAGAAATTGGGTATTCAATCACATTTACAAGATGCATTCTTCTTGTGTACACACATACACTCTACTATTTATATTTTATTGGGGAAGAAAAGAAAAATGTTTGGAAATTATAGCTAAAATTGCTGCCCAGTGTCAATCAGGTGTCAGAAGACTTCCTTACTTGTATCCAGTACTACTTTTTGCATGAGTAATTTTGAGGCCTTATATATCCAAAGTGATTTAGTAGATACTTTTTTCTTGATCAAAGAGAGAAAAAAGTCTAGAAACTCATTCTGAAACACTGGTATTTTGACATTAGTAAGTTAAATGTATTAAAAATGACTAAGAGTCATACTTCTGTTTCAGAATATTTAATGTAGAGATTTAACCACAAGTCTATTTGTTAAAGATGTCTTAAAAAATCCTCACAGTGTTAAAATTTAACAATAATTTTTTCACATCAAAAAGGTGAGGGTGGCATGTGGGAAGTCTTTGGATGTCTAAATTTTTGTGTTTAAGTGCTCATAAAGGATTATCATGATTGAGTTATGCCCTGCATTTTCATGACTGTTAACCGTGAAAGAGAAAATAGCATGCATTTCTCTAGGCATTGTGCAATTTTTGTTTTTTAGCATTTTTGTAAAGTACTTTTCTAAAATTCACTGTAAAATTTCAAAGGAAATATATTTTTAGTTTTAAAGCTACTGATATTATTCAAGGTCTGGTGTCAGTGGTTGAAAATATATGAAGAACTGGGAATAGTGGCTCACGCCTATAATCCCAGTACTTGGGAGGCTGAGACAGGAGAATTGCAGGTTTGAGGACAGCCTCAGAAACTCAGTGAGACCCTTAGCAAGTTAGTGAGACCCTGTTTCAAAATAAATAAATAAATAAATAAATAAATAAATAAATAAATAAAAATGGCTAGAGTATAGCTCAGAGGTAGAATGCCCCTGGGTTCAGTCCCCAGTACTGTAAACAAAAGAAGAGTATGGGTTATTGTTTGAAGTGATTTACCAAAGGTAAGCACGTACTATCAGCACATGCTGCATTAAATAAGGGTTAGGATTAAGAACTCTTATGGTTGGATCTGAAATGTCCCCCAGAGCTCAGATATTGAAGGCTTGGTCCCCCAGGCACCAGGGCTCAGAGGTGGGGCCTTTGGAAGGTGATTGGTTCCTGAAGACTCTGACTGCACCAATGGGTTAGTCTGTTGATGGATTCACCATCACTGAGGTGTTCAGAGGCAGCAGAAACTCTAGAGGTGGGGCCTCTTTGGAGGAAGTGAGTCCTTGGGGGAGTACCCTTAAAAGCTATATCTTGTCCTCATCCCCCCTTTCCTCCTTCCTTCCCTTTCTCCCTCACTCTTTCTGCTTCCTGCTTCCTGAGGTGAGCAGCTTTCCTCCACCAGGCCCTTCTGCTGTGATGTTCTGCCTTAACACAAGCCCAGAAACAATAGCCCCAAGTGACTGTGGACTGAAGGAAACCTCTGAAACAGTGAGCTCAAATAAACCTTTCCACCTTTTAGATTGTTTCTTTCAGGCATTTTGTCACAGTGACGGAAAGCTGACTAACATGAGAACAACAGACAGAATCAAAAGCAGATCAAAGAAAACCCAAAGGCTCAGAGGAGCAGGTGCCCTCACAGAGCACAGGTCTCTCATCACTTATTTCTCAGGGGTCACGTGGCCTAGACAGGACTGATTAAATCATGTAATTCTGTTACTTCAGTCTCTCTTCCTTCCTCCACAATGGGTCTTTCCAACAGTGTTAATAAGTATCAGAACTCAATCACAAATTTTACTCCTTTTCCCTCTGTTCTTCTCTAGTTTGCACATTAAATATGGAGTAGTGAAATAATGGAGACTTTCATTTCTTAAACATTCATTGAGTGTCAGGCTCCTTGCATGTGTTATCTGTTTAAACCTTTTTAATAACCCAGTGGAGTAATAGTTATTTGTGTCTGTTTTGTAGAGAAGCATAGGGACCCTAAGAGAAGGTGAAATATTACAACAGCAGGTGAGTCAGAGGTCAGCGCTAACATCTGAACACAAGGTGGCCTGAGTTAGAGGTCCACATTCTGTGCACCCTGCTTTCAAGTGGATTATCAACTGCTGCAGGGTGTGACTGTCAGAATAAAAATGAACCAGGTCAGGGGACCTCAGATGGGAGGACTTGCCAGCAGGCCAGATAAGTCATTGGGTTGATTTCCGAACTTGTTGCTTTTACTGCCTCCTTTGAAGCCAGCTTTTCAGATAGTACCTCTGGGACAGGATCTTTCCATCTGGGGATCTCTAGACTTTAGGAGAAAATATAAGGTTGTGTCCCTGTCCCCCTCTTGCCCATAAAATAGACTAGATAGCTAGCTCCTGGAGAAGCTAGGTCTGTTCCTTTAAAGTTTCACATAAATATGTTCTTGGAAGACTCTAAGTGACGCCAAGAAGGGTTTCTGGTCATGTGCGCTTTCGGTTAGGAATAAAAGCACATTATCATGAATCAGAGCTGAAGCAGAGTTCTGACTGCAAAAGAGAAGCCCCTTAACTGTGCAAAGACATGTGAATGGAAAGAGGGTGGATATTTATAGCTCCCCTGCCCACATCCTCTCTGGTGCAACTTTGGATGAAGTCAGCAGGTAATGAAATGTGACATCCAGCCTCACATAAGTGATTTAAAAAGAAGAAAGCAGAACTGGAAAGAAGACGTCAGAAAGGAGTTTAGAACAAAGTATGGCACTCATCATTAACTCAGATGGTAATGGACAGCCAGAATAAGCCCAGGAGTGCTGGGGCAATGCAAGAGGCACTGGGCTGCTTTGAAACAGTGCTCTTCTGGGATGGAGGGTCCTGGATCCTGGCTTAAAATAAAAGAAAAATAATAAAAAGGGCTGAGATTTAGCTCAGTGGTAAAATGTCCCTGGGTTCAATCCCTAGTACCAGAAAAGCAACAGCAACCCCCCCCCAAAATAACCACCTAATTATCCTATTCTTGGACTTTCTTATTTTTTTTGGCTCTTATAAGTTATTAACTCATTCAACAGATATTTATTGAAATATACATATATATTTATGTGTAATGCATTATTCTAGGCATTAGGGTATAGTAATGAATAACACAGACGAAAATATCTCTGACTTCATAGAGTTTATGATCTAACGGGGAGAGGTAGATATTGAATAAAATCAATCAAATGGTATACTACAAAGTATTAAATGTCCTGGAGAAAAATAAAGTAGGCTTGCTAAGCAGGATTGGGCTCAGGAACAGGTGAGATGAAATATTCTTTCCCTTCCACTCTCTGTGACTTTGCTGTACAAGACTGTACTAAGTGAGAGGATAACCGAAAGGAGTAGCCTTTGGCATTTCCATCCCACTTCATCACCTGCCTTGCAAATCTTGACCCATCTTTAAAGTCTAATCATTAAAACATTATTCACAGCTATCACACATGAAGTTGGAAAATAAATTGTGATCCAAATACCTCTGGAGTCTGTTTGTAGTTTCTTCTGTGTGATGTGAAAGTTACTTTGAGAAAGCCAATGGGGATTTGAGGCTGCCTGGGAATTTGTGAGAGGGATAACATGGGGATGACTCTCTAGAGGCTGAAAGGCTGAACTGATTTCCTTTCAGCTTTGAGCCTTGGAGCTTAATCACTTTTCAGTGACTTGTGGGAAAGAGCGCCCAGCAGCAGCCAAGCTCACTGCTGGAATTCTCCCTGGGCTGGAGTGAAGTGTGGGAACAAACACTGCACTAGTGGCCAGGACAGGTGTGCGAAGTGAGGACAGGCAGGCTGGGACCAGAGCCCTCCAGAGGGTGCCTGCCTGGTGTCTAGTCCGGGCTGCCAGGGGCAGCTCCAGTCTTCTGTGGGGACATGGCACGTGCTGCTGACAAGCTTCTCCCAGCAGCACTGGGTGCTATTCAGGAAGAAAAGCAACATGGAGAAATTATGTGGCTTTCTTAAAGCAGACATAACTGCTATGTCATAGCAAAAGCAGGAGCTTAACAGTGTGTTTGTGGAAGGGCATGACTGCATTCTTTTTTTTTAATTTATTTTTTTCAGCATGGATTTTTTATACATTTCTTGAGTACAACAGGGTTACATATACATTTATGACATATCAATCATTGTCAGAACACAAATAGCACCACTTCTTCGTTTTGCACGTATAGCCCACATTCCTAACATAGCAAACTTTCTAGAGGGCATGACTGCATTCTAAACTCCAAATCTTGTCTGTTCTCTGTGAAATGGAGAATTTATCCCTAATGCTTTTGTCAAGCTGATTCTTGAGTCTACTTATGTTTACTATCGTTCAAAGTAATGATTACTTCTAAACAGAGTACTATTTCCTTATAATTATAATATTAGAGTTTGTTTGGTTTTGGTACTAGGGATTGAACCCAGGCGTGCTCTATCTCTAAGCTACATCCCAGCCCTTTTTTACTTTTTATTTTGAAACAGAGTCTTGCTAAGTTGCTGAGGGTCTCACTACATTGCTGAGGCTGTCCTCAAACCTGTGATCCTCCTGTCACAGTCTCCCAAGTACTGGGATTATAGACTAGAAGTTCTTATTAAAACAATTTGCTTTTACCATTTTCATATACTTCGTATCACATAAACAATGGTGACCAATTTCATCTGATATGCAAATGAAGGGGCCAAAATTTACACAACTCTTAGGTTTAATTGATTCGGGAGATCAAAAATTAATTCATGTGATATCAGACATGATGATGTAATTAATTAATAAATTAATCCATGTGATGACAGACATGATGATGACAATAAAAGACCTTATTAACTTGAGGAATTCTGGAAAGCCTACAACATTCTAAGAGAGATATTTATTTGGAGAAGAAAATTAGGGGAAAGTAAAAGCAACATCCATTTTCATAGAAAAAACAATTTCCTAATATAATACTATTATAATACTATGTATAGTATAATAGCATATATACTATATATTATAATACTATATATGATACTATAATTTGCTAATATAGTAATTTGCTTAAAAATTTATATTATTCCTTATATTTTTAAGTTAGACTTTGCTAAAGTATATATTTTGTGGAATAAATTTGAGATGGTCTATTGGAGAGAGAACAGGCTTTGAAATTAGGTGGCACTTAGTTTGAATCCTAGCTTTATTACCAACTACTTGATTTTAAAAAGCAATTTACCCTCTGTGGGCCTCAGCAATCTTATCTGAAAAATGCATAACAAATCCTCCTTTGAATAAGGTTAATTTAATAAAGATAAAGATGTTTCAGTGAGCCAAATGTTTGGTAGACTTGACATGAATGGGTGCTAGCGCAGGCTAAGGAGTGATGGAAGACCACCTTTGACTGTCCTGTGGAGCTAGATTGTTTAAGATGATATATCAATTCTTTTAATGTTTAGAGATATACGTATAACTATTCAAGTATGATCACATGACTCAATCAGAAGAAAAAAAGGCCTTTATATAAAACACCTTACATGTTCTCTTGAGAATAGATAACTGTGGAACCAAAGTTATTTTTGAACCAAATATTTAACTTCTGATGCCAACAGAAAGGGGCTACAGAGCCACAGCATCTCTGAAGTATGATGGACCAATGACACTTAACAACGACAGTGAAGGCTGATGCACAGCGACTGACATTATTCAAGAAACAGGAAAAGACACTAGGTCCTCTTCTTAGAAAATCTATAAGCCAAAAGCCAACTTTAAAGCACTGAGTAGTTTACCAGCATTTCAGCGCAGTGACCATCCCTTGTCATTATGAGTTGACCTTATTGAGGATTAGGAGCTATAAACCCGAAAAATGTCTGCAAGTTAAAACTACACATTCTTTCCTGACAATTTAACTCTAAGACATATGGTCCTTGTTTACACATCCATCCATAGCAGAGTGTCAAAAATAAAGCAGTTGAGAACAGATAACTTGAAACCTACTCTTTGATGCCCACAGTGAAAATAAATCTGTGTATCCATTACTCTTCCATACGATGGTATTGATGTATTAGAGCATGTATCAAGGTTCAGGTGTTAGGAGCTCAGCCCTCGGGGGGGGGGCCTTTAAGAGGTGGGGCCAAGTGAGAAGTCATTAGGTAATTGAAGTTGCTGCCCTTGATAGGAATTGATGTAATACTTGTGAGAGGACTGTTATAAAAAGAGAAGATTGGCCCCGTCCTCTCTCTGGCTTGCTATCTCTCGCACACATTCCTGCCACGATGCTACCCGCCATCATGAGTGCTGTGGCTAGGGTTGGGGAAGGAAGACTTAATGAGAAGGTGACATTTAAACAATGATGTGATTGGAGGAAGAAGCAAGTCATGAGAAGCAAGTCATCCAGGCTAGAGAACAATGGCATGAAAGGTCCTGAGTTGGAATTGTGCCTAAGAGCGTGTGTCTGTGTGTGTGTGTGTGTGTGTGTGTGTGTGTGTGTGTGTGTGTGTAGAGAAATGAGATAAACAAAGAGGAGAATTAGAGTTCATGAGGTCAGAGGGAACAAGATACCACACCACACAGAGGGCCTCCAGGACCATGACTAAGACTTAGGTCTTACCTTTGAGTGACATGGGACACCCTAGAAGAGTTTAGACAGGGCAATGAGACCAGCTGGCCTGCACAGCTGGGAGCAGGAAGACCAGCTGGGAGTCTGTTGCCATAATGCAGGAGAGAGATGGTGTGGCTTGAGCAAAGGGGAGTGGAGGAGATTGTGAGAAGTGTTAGGATTTAGGATATATTTTAAAGGAGATATATTTTTTAAGTCCAATAGACTTGTGGACAGATTGACTGGAGAGGGATATGAGACTAGAGAGGAGACAAAGATGATAAGGTTTTGGGCTCAAACTACCAAAGGATAGAGGTGTCAGCAACTGAAATGGAGAGTACTGTGAAGAGAGGAGGCTCGTGGGGGTGGGGGTGGGGAAGGTATCAGGAGGCAGATCAAGGTGTGCATGTCAAGGCTGAGGTCCTAGGAGACACTCGAGTGGAGCTGAAATGGGCAGTTGCACCTGAGAGCCAGAGTTCAAGGAAGAAGTTGAATTTAAACACATAAATTTAGGAGTTAACAGTATATAGAGAATTTATAGACTAAGGAGGGATGAGATCACCAAGAAAGTGAGTATGTGTTTGATGAATGTTCTTATTTATAAACATTTATCCTTATCTATGGTCATCACATCAGGATAGATTTTTTTAGAGTTGAAATTGTTGAGTCAAAGGACAAGAATCTTGATCCATATTCTCAAATTACTTTCCAAGATGGCAACAATTTATATTATCAGTCCCAAATGACTATCATCTTTAAAATAAATCTGATAACTTGTCACACATAAAAATGGGGTCTTATTGTTTTGATTTTTCTGACAACCAGTAAGGAGTTTTAATGTGCTTGTTGATCATTTGTATTTCGTGCCCTCATTGACTTATAATGTCTTGCTCATTAGAATAAGTTACTTATTAGAATATTTTTAAAAAATTGTAATTTGCACAACTCATAGCCTTATTGCTTAATTATTTGTAATCTTTTGTATTTTCTGTCTAGGATTAGGAAGCATAGCCTATAAAGAAGGACCAGATTCAGACCACGGTAGTTTTTCTGGTAACTCATACACCAAGACATTCCAGGTCATTTTATATGCTTGGGTAGATAACAGCAGTTTTAAAATAGTACAGCTTTTATCTGCAATTGAGGAAGGATACAAAATACAGACTATTTAAATACTATATAAAAAGAAAAAATTAAAAGAATGAAAAAGACATTTTTAAAAATTTAAGCATTGTTACCTGGGTATGGCGCATACCTGTAATCCCAGTACTTGAAAGGCTGAGACAGAAGGATTGCAGGTTTGAGACCAGCCTCAGCAACTTAGAAAGATCCTCAGCAACTTAGTGAGACCCTGTTTCAAAACAAAAAATAAAATAAGGCTGGGGGTATAGCTCAGATGTAGAATGCCCCTGAGTTCAATCTCCAGTACCACAAAAATAAATAGACAAGTAAGTAAATGCATACATATATATATACATACATAAAAGCATTTACTGAAATGAAATTATTTGAAAATCAGAAATATTGTTCATACTGGTAGAGGGTGAGTAGCCAACATATGAAGTAAATCTCTCTTACTGCAGTAGTACCTGGCAGAAAGACAGCAATCCCTTTCCCTCATTCTTCTCTATGGACCCATTCTTCTCAATGACTCTATGAGGTTGACACCAGTTATGAACCCCTTTTTGTAGAGGAAGAATCTGAGGCACAGGTAGGTTAAGTAATATGTCCAAGATGCTGCAACAGAGCGGGGATTCTCTCACACACAGGGTTATGTGCCCAAATTCTCTATCATTTGCTTTATACATATGATTTCATTGACTTTTGATAATAACCTTCAGAGGTAAATTTATCCCTGCACTCTGGAGATGGAGAATTTAAATAGAGTATCTGCTGGGCTGGGTGTCATAGGTAGTGAGTGAGAATCCCTTGATCTGGCCCAGCTCACCTTGAAACAGGGAGGTGGGTCTCCTTCTCCTCACCCACATTGCCTCCTGCAGGCAGCACAGGCAGAGCTGGAGAGGGTAGCAAAGGAATCCTGAGACAGGAGCTAATAGAGGCTGATAGTTGGGAAAGAGGTGAAATAGTGAGCAACAGCAAAGGATAGGACATGAAAGGAGGAGTAGGGAGTGAGGGCATCTCCAGGGTGACCATGTAGTGTGGAGAGTAAACTGAGGGCATGTGGGGGGCCAGGGGACCAGGCCGGAGGAGGGCATTTGCACTGGCTTGTGGGCTTGCATTGCTCTTTCCTGTTTTTTAGAATTCTTCTTCTTGACCTTATTCTGGCAACCATTAATGATGTGGCGTCTTGCTATATCTTGCCCTGAACATCCTTTCTGTGAGTGAGTTTCCATTAAACTGTAGCTTTTAAGAGATAGAGAGTTTATTTTATTCTTTTTTGATGTCTGGCCTATAAGTGCAAAATGTATTTTTTGAATTAGTTGAATTGCTGGTTTCGATCTATTCTAGACATCTAGATAAGGCTGTTTACATTCCCAGGTTCAGAGTCAATCTCTGCCTCTCAAATTTGTCCCTTTTAGCCAGCTGTGCTGGTGCACGCCTGTGATCCCAGTACTTGGGAGGCTGAGACAGGAGGATTGCAGGTTTGAAGCCAGCTTCAACAACTTAATAAGAGCCTAAGCAACTCAGAGAGAACTTGTTTCAAAATAAAAAATAAAAAGGACTGGGGGTGTAGCTCAGAGGTAGAATGCCCCTGGGTTCAATTCCCAGTTGGCGGGGGGGAGGGGAGAAAAAGAAATGAAATGTCCCTTCTCCCTGTATCGAAGCATGCTTTAGTCTAGAAAAAAGCCAATGTGTTATCAACAAACCAACATGAAAACAAACCCCAACTAGCTCCTCAATTCCAGTCCCCCCCTTGATCTACTGCTTTATTTATTTTTTCTCTTCTGCAGTCAGACGTCTTGAGTGTTCTCCACCTCCCCCACCCAACTCCACTTTCTCACCTCCCACTTCTCTGCCTACTCCAATCTGGTTTCTGTATCTGTCTGTTCACCAAACAAGCAATGGACGATGAAATTCATGAACTTCCTTCCACCTGTCAAAATGAACAGGCATTTCACAGTCTTCATCTCACTTGGCTTCTCAGAGAAGCAACTCTGTACAGTTGACTCCTCCCTGGAGCACCTTTAATTCAGCATCTCTGATCCCCAGTTATCATTTTCTCTCCCATCTTTTCTCTTCCATCTCTGACCACCTTCTCATTCCCTCTTTGGCTCATTTTCCTCTACCAACCTTAGGATGTTGCTTTTACTCTAGGTCTCTAGGCAATGTTATTCAATTCCAACCTCTCCTCCAGTGACAAAACCTACTTAGAACAGCCTAGTGCATAGCCTAAGAAAACCAGCTTCTCCCTCTGATGCTGATTTGATTTGTTTGACCTTTTCTCTGCTCTTCTTGCCTCTTCTAAATTTTACTAAGGCTTTCTTGGTCCTATTAGCCATCTATCCCTGAGCTCAAATAAGCCACTATCCATCCCCTGGTCTATTAATTCAGTTGCTGGATCTGACAAAGTTGTTTGGTTTTGGACAACTTTCGGTGTCATTAATTCCTGATAGACTTTACGGAGGGAGAAAACCACGGACCCTGGATTTGACAGTTGTTTGACACACCATGAAACCAAATAAACAATGAGAAGTAAAGTGAGTGAGCGAGCGAGCTGGGGAGAGGCTTTGCAGAATTCAAATAAACTCAGTATGCACTTTTCTTTTATGGAAAATATTTCACTGGTTTCCTGTAGAGATCACATTGCTGTGCTTTGTTTATTTGAACTGAATTCTCCCATTTTTCACTTATGTGAATTGGCTGACTTACTGTTATTTTTGATCTTCAACATATACAATTTTTGATAATTTTCTTTCATTTTCCTCAGATCATCCACAGAATACATGTTAGAGTGGAAAATACTTTAAGAAAAAAAAGATTAAAAAATCATTCTTAATTCTACCTTCCAGACATATCCAAACACATGAATTTTCCATACTAATGTTAATTATGAAAAAATACTCCTTATCTGAAGGGGTTCTTGGATTTTATACATTTTCTTTTTTTGAGTTCAAGAAAGTTTTTTTCTTCAGAAAATACACTGGTTTTAAATTAAGTCAATCATTACAAATGATCTTAGTTTATAAAACTAGGCTTTTTCTTTCGTCTATTTTTTGGGTAGGGATAGAAAATTTACTATTCAACTGACAAGTCACATTAATGTTGTTTAAATTATAATTGTGTATGAGGTAAGAAAAAATAATTCTCTGAAGCATGACTCATTTTAAAATAGAATCAGCCAAGGACAGAAGGAATTTTAGATCTGAGAACTCTCCTTAAATAATTAAGGCAAAGTTTTACTTGTAGTCAAAGGGAGAGCTTAACCCACTATTTTCGTAATGTTTTCATGTTTTAGCTTTATCTCTGGGATCAGACTGTAAACTCTCGGGGGTCAAGAGTTGTCTTGGGTCTTTTCTGGATCCCGAGTGATCTGTAGAGGGCTATGTGACACAGTGCTTAATAAATATGGCCTTTTAATTCCTCAATACCCTCAATACATGGGGATCAGGACAAATAAAAACTTCATTTGTGTGCTGTATAAGTGACTTACTAAGGACTCACATGCAAATTCTGTGAAGTAGAAACACTGGGTCATCACTAAGGGGGTTTCTAAAGGGGAAATTTCCCAAATGATGTCTTGAGAACATGCTCATGATATAATGTTAATAAACAGAAAAAAGTAAAAACAAAGTACAATATGATTTCAACTATCATATTTTCAAAATATCAAAAAAACACACATGGAAAAGGTGTCAAAATGTTAACAGTGGTTATTTCTGGGTTGCAGAATAACGGATATTTTTTGCAAGTTTCTTCTTATACTATTCTGTGTTCCTCACCTCCAACACCTGCCCATGCAAGAGTGCATGTGCACACACTTGCACAAACACAGACAAACACATATCCACATATCCACAAATGTTACTTGTTTTAAAGAGAAAGCATAAAGCTTTTTACATAACAACAATTAAAAACAGAAGTAAACTAAGACTCCATTTCTCTCCCCTTTTGATAGAAACTTGAAAGTTGCTCACCCTTCAGGCAGCTCTTTTTTGTCAATGTAGAAAAGTAAAATGACAGAAAATAACACGGCATACATCTGCCAAGACAGATTTGTGGTTGACATTACTTCTGAAAAATGTCTCCATTAAAATAAGTAGCTGTTAGTGTTGCCTCTTGATTTAGTCATTTTGAAAAGTAATAAGTAGCTTTCATTGGATTTTCAGGTTTCTCATGGAACCCAGCACTATGAATGGATACACCTTAGATATGATTGAGAATGTGATAGAAGATTATTTATCAGCAGGAACATGTCAACTTTCTAAAACATATTTGCATGGAGTTGTCTAGCATTGTGGAGTACTCAGCAAATGTAAGCTATTCCCTATTATTATCATTTAGCATATATTTTGATTACACTCGTTTCTAAGCCTGGGATTTGGCCCACACATGCCAAGAACAACAGATACACTTATTTGGCCACCCACGTGACATGAATGCTTTATGTATATTATCACTAATTCTCAGTGAATCTTGTAAGTCAGTTATCTCCATCTTCATTTTATAGATGAGGATACTTCAATTAAAGACATTAGCAAACTTGGCAGGATTCAAGCCTTGGTCTTTGTGACTTCAAAGTTGGCCTCCGAAAATCAGTAATACCACACTATATTTTGCTTAATGTCATATTTATCTTTGAGTCCTTTCCAGTATTTCTACAGCACTGGGTTTCTTTGAATATGTTAGGAATTGAGCAGGGTTTTGAATGATACAGGCATAAAAAAATATGAAATTGGCAGCCCAATCTAACATTCTTGATGTCTACTAAATCCCTCCTCAGAGAGGAAGAAAGGGGGAAAAAAATCAATGGAGCAAAGTAAGAATTAGAAAAAGAAAGACTAGAGAAAAAGCAACACCAAGAGCCTATAAGATAGCTTCTGAAGGACTTTTATAGCTGGTGACAGGTTTGGCAACACTTCTTTTGACTGTTAAGCTA
This sequence comes from Graphiurus murinus, assembly GCA_004027655.1. Classification (NCBI taxonomy): domain Eukaryota; kingdom Metazoa; phylum Chordata; class Mammalia; order Rodentia; family Gliridae; genus Graphiurus; species Graphiurus murinus. The sequence continues at coordinate 14,881 of PVLC010015527.1, forward strand.
CATTCGATTTTCTCAGTACATCATTTCATAGGAGCTGCAAAAACCACCTTCCTGAGATTTAAAAATGTCACTGGAAGGCAGGAATATTTCTTTTGTCAGAAATCCAACATAATGAAAGAATCAGGATGAGAAAGTACACAGCACATGTGGTTGCTATAGCACTAATAATACTTTAGGCCAGAATAGGGGCCAATACCATCCACATCCTAAGAGTAAGAAAAAGAGTGGTGTCTGGTTAGTGCATTCTCTGTGCTGGGCACCTTGCTGAATTTTTGAATTACCCTTTCTCACCAGTCCTCATAATTGACCTATGAGGTAGGTATTATGAGATGTGGTTTACAGATAATAGAAGTGACGGCCTGAGAGTTTCAGTAATTTGAGCATGGTGGAGAGCTGGTGAACAGACTATAATTGTGATCTCTCTGCCTCTGACTTCAGAGTTTCTAATCACAGACCCTGTTTTTCTCCTTTGGTAGATGATGTGGCTTTCACTTGGCTGGAAATCGTCACTTTTGCTCTGAATTCTTCTAGTTATGTCTCCAAAGCTAAGATGGGATGAGGATGTTGGTTTAAATCTACGTTTCATTCAACAAATATACATTTGTGCCAGGCAGTGTTCAAGGAGTTTGGGATATAATGGTAAAGAAACCCATCAGAACACTTTCCCTCACAGAGCTTCTGTTTGAGTGACTTTATACAATGCTTATTCAATTTGCATTATCTGAAGAATTCTAACTTGCCTTTTGGGAGTGTGGAACAAAATATAAAATAAAAAACATGATGTGCAATTTAAGAGTTAAATTTGAACAAAGAGACCTTAGACTTAAAAGGAAAATGAAGCATGTTTGAGACAATGTGAACAATAGAAATTAACTGTAGAAAGATGTAAACAAAGGTTTTCAAGTGAGAACATCTTTTTTGGGGGGCTTTGCTTGTGTTCTTTCTTCCCTCACATATATTAAGTGCACACACACTTTGTGTGTGTGTGTGTGTGTGTGTGTGTGTGTGATACTGGAGGTTGAACCTAGGGGCATTTACCTATGGGCAATACCTCCAGCCCTATTTTGTTTTTTATTTTGAAACAAGGTCTCCCTAAATTTCTGAGGCTGGCCTCGAACCTGTGATCTTCCTGTTTCAGCCTCCCAAGTACTGGGATTACAGGAGTGTGCCACCATGCCAGGCCAGACACACATATTTAATGAGGGTCATCATATAATTGACAACTCATTAATGTGATCTATTTATGTAGTAAAGTAACCATATATTGAAGGTGAATTGATGGGCTCCCAGCCAGGTTCTGAAAATAAACTATTAAGGATGACAATAGGACTATAAAGGATGTCTACTGTAGACAAGTCTCCCATTATAGGATAACAGAATTAATTATATTATTATACTATAGGATTATAATAGCAATATAGTAAATCATAAAGAAGTAGAACTCCTATGTACAATAGCATAACTGCCAAAATCAGGATTAAAATGGATATTATTGGGAGCTCAAAGCTGGGGCATCTCTTCCCATCAGGGTGGCTTCCAGAAGAAGCTGTGCTGAGTACCACAGCCCCACCAGGCCAAGGGAGAGCAGGGGCTTAATCAGGAACACAGAAAGCAGGCAGAGCCTGGGCGAACAGTTCCTAGCTCCAGAGAATGCAGTCTTTGTGCAACTATAGGTAAATGCAGATGATTTGGGAAAACAGAAGCTCCCTACACTGCTCTTCTCTTAGAATTTAAATGGAGAATATGGAGGACAGAAAGAGAGAGTTGCCTACCTAAGCAATTTTAGGAAGTTCATTAGTTGATATAATTAATATCAAATTTCAGTACTTTAGGAAATCAGATTGAACTGATGAAATAAAAGGTAATCATAAGTAAGTGGCAAAGCTAGGTGTGGTGGCTCACACTTGTAATCCCAATACTTGGGAGGCTGAGACCGGAGGATGGGAGTTTGCGGCCAGCCTCAGCTACTTAGTGAGACTCTCTGCAATTTAGTGAGACCTTGTTTCAAAATAAAGAATAAAAAATAGGACTGAGGGTGTAGCTCGGAGGTAGAACGCCATGGGTTCAATCCCTAGTATGGTAAGAAAAAAAAAAAGGTAAGCGGCATATGTACATTGTTTATAGGAGAAAAAAGATTTTATCTAAAGCTTTGCAAGATTTTCTGAGATAGACAGGGTTTAGTTGGATGTTACTGCTGTGATAATGATTCAGCTATGAAGGATCATGCCATCTTTTTGGACTTCTGCCAAAATTAATTTGTCATGAACGCCAAAGACTTGGTAGAAAGACAAAAAATAAACATTATCAAGTATGCATCCAGTGATGGAGATGTCTATGTTTAAATTTTGAAGCAGAAGTTTCACAATAGAGAAAGAAACTCAGCTCACGGTGCACAGCACTCTTGATATTTTGGGATTAAATTTTCAGATAAGAAACAAAGATTTTCTTACTCAGAAAAGCCATTATTTTTATTTTTCCTCTTTCATTCTGAATGTGACAGCAATTGTGGAAACTGAAGCAACACTCTGCACCCTGTGATATTTTCTGAGAAATCTTGCATGGCTGCTGACACCTTCAAATGACCTGTGAATTGGCAATGGGTAGAAGCCAGACCACAGCGGAAAGCATGGAGTTTTGAAAGCCGGAGTTTTAAAACATTGCTAAAGAGCTACTTATTCAATCCAAATGAATGACGTCTAAACAGATCCTTGTTCCCACGCAGAATGAACTTGTGCATTATAACTCAATTTACACATTTATTCAACACATATCTGTCTGCCGGCCACATAGCTCCTGCCAAATAGGTTACTGAAGAGAGCAGCCTATAACGTGCTATAGCTTATAGCCACCAAGGATTCCTTTCTACAGACACCTGTTTAAATTTAGAGTTGTAAGCCAGGCGTGGTGGTGCATGCTTGTAATGCCAGGACTTGGGAGGCTGCAATGGAAGATTGCAGGTTCAAAGCCAGCCTCAGCAATTTAGTGAGGACTTCCACAACTTAGTGAGACCCTATTTCAAAATAAAAAATAAAATAGACCAGGGGGTGTAGCTCAGAGGCAGAATGCCCCTGGGTTCCATCCTCAAAACCATAAAAAAAATTCAGAGTTGTTTTTATATTTTATGTAGGAATTCTGAAAGCCCCAAATCAACATTTTCATTAATCTTTGAGTACTCCAGACTCAAAGATTTCTTTGAGATAGAAATTTCAAAATCACTGCCTACAAAGAGATTGATGAATGTGTTGATATTCTCAAATTTACCAAAATTGACATTCTCAGAGTTACTTGATCTCTGATAAATAAAATTCCTTAATTGGGGAGGGGAGGAAATCAACAAGAAACTGGATTGTTTAAGATAAAACTACTTTTGTTTCCCCCAGACCTTCTCTGACTGGTCGTACTCGATTCTGACTTTGGACTTGGGAGGCCATCCACCTATCCCCACTTCCAATCCTGAACTTGGTAATGACCAGGATGCTACACGCAGGAATTGCAGGTGCCTGATTGCTTCTCTGAACGCATGGAGGAGCCTCTGTCCTGGTGTGTTTTCAGTTCCTCCAGACCCCCAAGAGTTATCGTGGAGAAGGCAGGTGGGGTTTACTTCATCCTGCGGCCCTCTGCACATCCTTCTGTGGTAATAAAGGTCTGAGGCGTTGAGGTCACTCACTGCCTCCTCTTCTTTGTCTACATGGGCCCATGCATCTGCACAGCTGCCTGAGTTCCAGATGATAGATCATGTTCAACTAGGTGGAGACACTGTCCTCAGGGCTCTGCCTGGGAAGGAGCCTTCCAAAAGCCAATGGGGGCAGGCAAAATGACAGATGAGGGGAGTCGGCCATAGAGGAGAAGACAAGAGCAGGTGGTCTGAAGGGCAAAGCAGGGAAGACCAGAAGGTGTCAGAGTGAGACGCAGAACAGGAGATGTGAGGCAGGTTGTGGGGTTTAGGATTTATCCGAGAAAGGATGGCAAGCGTCTGTCTTTACTGGAGTAAGGTCTCTCAGAAGAAACATCTGGCCCATATAAAGCATTAAATAATTTTAAGACCTATATTATAGGATTGAGTGATTGAAAGAGGTTAAAATTATTTTATTTATTTATTTTTGGTACTGGGGATTGAACCCAGGGGCATCCTACCTCCGAGCTATAACCTAGTACTTTTTTTTTTTTTTTTTTGAAATAGGATCTCATTAAGTTGCTGAGGGCTTTGCTAAGTTGCTGAGGCTGGCCTCAAATCTGTGGTCCTCCTAGCTCATCCTCTCAAGTACTGGGCTTACAAAGGTGTGTGCCACTGCACCTGGCTCAGAGGTAAACATTTGTAAAGCAGCAGAAAATTTGATAGAGTATGTTAGTTTTTCTCCACTTCTAGAATTAAATTTCTCATTTTGTAAAAAGAATAGTTAGAAGCCAGGCATGGTGGTGCACGCCTGTAATCCTTGCACTTGGGAGGCTGCGACAGGAGGATCGCAGGCTTGAGGACAGCCTCAGTAAGCAGTGGGACTCATCAACCTAGCAAAACTGTTTCCAAATAAGAAATATTGGGCCAGGGGTGTAGCTCAAAGGTAGAATGCCTCTGGGTTCAATCCCCAGTACCACACACTAAATAAATAAATAAATAAATAAATAAATAAATAAATAAATAAATAAATAAATAGAATAGTTAGATATGTTAAAATAAATTAAAACAGAGACAAGGCCTGAAGAATCCCAACAGACAAAGCCAGTTAAATCTAGTAAGGGATGTTACCTTGCTTGATTTGCAAACATCAGAGAAATGTAACTTGACTATTTCTTATAAATGCTTATATTAAAGAAAAATGAATGGTAGTGCATGCCTGTAATCCCAGTACTTGAGAGGCTGTGACAGAAGGAACACAAGTTTGAGGAGCGTCTCAGCAATTTACCAAGATCCTCGACAACTTAGCAAGACCTTATTTCAAAATAAAAAATGAAAAGGGCTGGGGTACAGCTCAGAGGTAGAATGCCTCTGGGTTCAATCCCTATTACCAATAAAACAAAAACAACCTATGAACCTACGTCTAATAAGCAGAAGCTCCCAAACAACTTTTATAACTAGGAATTTCCCAGCAGGATAGAATAAATAAGGCAACTATAAAACTGTCACTAATTAAATATTTTCTTTGCTTTGCTTCCATATTTGCCCTATATAAACCTTCCCCTTAGGTTCTCCTTATTCTCCCTTATTGGAGCTCCGAAACCACTTCTAGTTTAGAGCTAATTCATGAATCACTGTTTGCTCATACACACTCTTTAAAATTTATATTGTGCCTCAGTTTACCTTTTAGACAGTGTCATTGCTCCTCAATCAGCCATACTTTGCAGGTCACATTAACACGGCATTCTCAGTATGTTTTTTGACTGTTTTGAGAGGGGTTTTTGACTCTTTGTTTGGACTCAAGTTCAGGCTCAATCCCTTGTTACTAGCTGAGTGAATCCTGTGAGATGGGACCCATTCCACACCTTGGCTCCCTTATTCGCAGGCTGAGGGGCTTTCCACATGTTCACCAACCACTCTGAGCCTTGGTTTCCTCTTTAACCTCAAAGGACTATTGTGAGAATCAGGTATAAAATCCCTTGCATATTACAGCTACTTTTTGAAAAGTAGCTATTCAGTAGCTATTTCAGTAGCATACTCTATTTTAACCATTTTTTGAAGGAATTACTTGCAAATGTAATGTATAGTGAAATGTTTTTCACTGTAGCTTTTTAAACAGACAAAAAGGATGATTTTAATCTTGTAGTGGTTATTGTAGGTTTGTTCGCTCAAAATTTATTCTATCTTCTTGCTCTTGCCTTCCCTATACATCTGAGGTTGGGAAGCTAAATTCAGATGGTTTCTGACTTATGATGGGGTTATAGCCTGATAAAGCCATCATAAGTTGGAAACATCAACAAGCATTAAATGCAGTTGGTCCTCTGTGTCCACAGTTCTGCACCCCACAGATTCAACCTACCATTAATTGGAAATTTTAAAAAATTATGCCCATACCAAACATGTAGACTTTTTTCTCTTGTCATTATCCTCTAAACAATACAATACAACAACTACTTAAATAGCATTTACATTGTTAGGCATTATAAGTAAGTTAGAGATGATTTAAAGTATGCAGGAGGATTTGCATAGGTTATATGCAAATACTTTGCCATTTTATGTAAGAACTTGAGCGTTTATAGATTTGGTATTCTCAAGGCCCTGGAACCAATGCCTGCAGCCACTGGGGGATGCCTCTACACCTAAGTTACAGACATCATGGCTGAGCAACACAGTACCTGTGGGGTGTGGGCTGCTTACCCTCACACTTACATGGCTGTCCCGAAGCTATGGCTCAATGCCACTGCCCAACACCACCACAGAGTATTTTAGTACCCATGTATGTTCAAAGCCAGTCCTATAGAAAGAGCGTAAACCTTAATTAAAGTATTATTCTTGGATAGACCTATTGATAACAGTTCTCAGAACTAGAATTTCTTTTCCTTCCTCCCCCCCTCCCTTCCTGCCTCCCTTCCTTTCCTCTTTCTTTCTGTACTGGGAATTGAACCCAGAGGCATTTTACTTCTGAGCTACATTAATTTTTATTTTGAAACAGGGTTTCGCTAGGTTGCTGAGAGTCTTGCTAAATTGCTGAGTCTGGTTTCAAATTTGGGATCCTCCTGTTTCAGTAGTCCAAGTACTAAGAATACAGGTGTGCATCACCATGCCAGGATTGGAATTTCTAAATGTGAATCTTCCAAATGTGTTCACTTGAATATTATCATGATTTTGTCTACATAGTTTGTTTCATAATTATCATGTGAAGGCCTTGCTTTAGACTTGATTATTAAAAAACTGTTCATGTGTCTTTTGGAACCTGCTTTCATGGGTGTTTAGTAATACAATCAACAGCAAAACATTTTGGATAAGGAAGCATGTTCATTCTTTAAGTTCCTCCCTATTTTGCATGTATAAAACATCACATTGAGAAGACTGTGCAGAGCCCTCATCATCAAGAGCTGACAATAGGATTGCATCAATTTCCAACTTGGAAAGGAGATGCTCTCTGAGTCATTCGGTTTGCCCTCCACCTGCCGAGTGTGAACGTGATACCAAGTGAGCTTTGGGAACGGGAAAGTTGTGAGTCAGGGCATTCGCTGGTTTCTGAGACAGAAGGCCAGAATGAGCTATAAATATATTATCTGCTGTTCTCTCAGTGTTGATGCTGTTTAGGAACTAGTATAATTTGCTCCCCAGGACTGTGTATGTAACTTTGCTGTATGTGGGCTGGCACTTTGTGTGCTAATGGCTGTATCTTTTATTTTTCTTTCTGTGTCAAAGAACAGAGAATGAAATCGGTATCATTGTATTTGAGTTTCTCCAGCCCACGATAATGACACTTTATGAAAGTAATCAGATTCACTTTTCAAGTTTAGTTATGGATCATTTGAAACTAGGACTACAACGATTTATGTAAATAAGTAAATGAAAACAGTAAATACATAAAGTACTTTTCTGAGGGCAGTGTCGTGGTGCCAGCTCTGCACACTGTAGGGTTTGATAAATGCTTGGTGCCCAGACAATGTGACTCCTTATAATCTGCTGTTTATTCAAGTCAAAACCAGGCATTTCTCATGTTATTTCAGGGCTTTCAATATTGAAGTTCTATCAGTATCAGGTTTTATGCCAGAAAGTACTGTTTACATAATTTAAAATTACTCTGGGCAACAGGAAAACAATTTAGAGGGCCATCTAGAGGGCCATCACTGTCACCCAAGTATCTTCCAGAATACCGCCACAGTCTTTCCTACATATTAACCTCTGAAAACACCTCCTAGACTATGTTTTTTAGTTATTAGGAACTTTTAATTGTGTGACAATGGGTGTTTAAGCACAATAGAATGAGTGGTGGTTCTTAAAGGAAAGAGCTTCATTGTGTCACACATAGAAGGTTCATCATCTTCCTACGTATTGAGAATCAGTAACAAAATTTTCCTCCAACTAATTTTAGGGGAATGGGGTTGTTTGGACAAGCCATTATCAATTTTCTTTGCCTTTCTTAAATATAGGTAGCTGCCGAATCTCCAGAGAGCTTGTACTATTTCAATTTATTTTTCCCTGGTTTTTTTTCTCCTCCATTTTTTCCACCCTGCGCACTGATGTTAAAGGAAATGGTGATGATTAACCTATGGCTGTCCACTGGGAGTTTAGGATAAGTGTAGTTGTATTTTAAATGTTAGTGTTGATTCCTATGACAACTGAAGTTAATTAACAATTAGTCAGCAGTTCTATCTAAATTAACTTTTACTGCGCCCGTTTATTTTTCCTTTGGGTAGGAGTGTCTGATGGGATGGGAATTCCTTTCAGTGGTAAATCTGAAATGTATAATGGATGGAGTCTCACATGTCATGGAAGTGATATGGAGAAAATCAAGAAACTGGGGTTATCTGGGGTTTAGGAAGAATGTCTATTGAATAAACAACCATGTGGTTTTGCTGAGGATGTGTCCTCTCTGTTGTGGTTCCCTGGCTCTGATGCTAGTTGTGATGAAATGTTCCCTAATCCACAGAAAAATGAGATACATGTTGGTAGTTTCTGTAAAAGTCAAATATTTGTTTAAAAACTTTGTTCAGAGAAATATTATTTCTAATTGTGTGTGTGGTTTTAAAAATATCCCTTTCAGCCAGGCGCAGTGGCACACACCTGTAATCCCAGCACTTGGGAGGCTGTGATAGAAGGATCACAGGTTTGAGGACAGCCTTGAGAGACCCTATTTCAAAACAAAAGGGCTGGGGGTGTAACTCAAAGGCAGAATGTTCCTGGGTTCAATCTCTAGAGCCACACACACATACACCTAATATATATGGGCAATAATTAGTATATGTATAGTTAGTATATAATAATATATATGATTATTAATATATATCCCTTTCAAACAATGGAAGGAGAAGGTTATTTTTTTCTAATGCTCACACTTGATGAAATTTAAAAAGCCAACTTTATCTTAGTACCATTTTTGCTGTTGAGCATGGTGGTGCACACCTGTAATCCTAGTTCTTGGAAAACTGAGAAGGAGGATTGCAGGTTTGAGACCAGTCTCAGTAAATAAACAAGACCCTATTTCAAAATAAAAAATAAGCCGGGCGTGGTGGCGCACGCTTGTAATCCCAGCATTCAGGAGGCTGAGACCTGAGGATCCGGGTTCGCGGCCAGCCTCAACTACCTAGTGAGGCACTCCGCAACTTAGTGAGACTTGGTTTCAAAATAAAGAATAAAAAAATAGGGCTGGGGGTTTAGCTCGGAGGTAAAATGCCCCTGAGTTCAATCCCCAGTACCGCAAAAAAAAAATAAAAATAAAAAATAAAAAAAAATAAATAAAAAGGACTGGGGATGTAGCTCAGTGGTAGGATGTCCCTGGGTTCAAACCCCAGTGCAAAACAAAAACAAACAAACAAACAAACCAAAAAACCAAGTTTCTTTTTTAGAGAATATAGGGCCTTGCTAAAGTTCCTTGCCCACTTCCTCAGGAAAACTTGTGTTGATGATAAGAAATCATTTATATTTTCATATTTTCAGCTCCTGCTTTCCCCGACTGAAGAGATGTAGTTGACACACATGGGTATTAGTGAGTGAGCCTCCTGGTAAATCCCATGACTGCAGCTTACTTCTCATTTTAAGTTAGACTTCTGCTTCCTCGTTCTGAAAGAAAATGACTATTTCCCTTCACGGAGTAAAGCTGCATGGATGTTCACTAATGATCACCTATATTAATAGCACTTGTTCCATACACAGTCTGCTGCCATTTTCCCCATAAGCCACATGTTTTTCCGCCTTAAGAGAATGTCATTACATCTTGCCCTATTATTTTTCAAGCATTTTAGAAGCCTCTTTTCTTTAAAAATAATAAAAATTGCATATATATATTTTTCAAAATCCATCAAATTTACAAATACTTGGGCTGGGGGTATGGCTCAGCCTTAGAGCATTTACCCAGTGTGTGTGAGGTGCTGGGTTTGATTCCCAGCCCCATAAAAATGAATGAATGAATAAATAAATAAAATGACTTAACCAAAGAATATTAAAAGAAAGTCTAGTTTTGTTTTTGTTTTAGAAGGCTTTTAAAAATAAAGATAAAATATCACCACTAGATGGACATTATGTTGAGACCTTAAAAAAGCCTATAAAAGGGAAGTTACTGTTCAAGAATTATGCAGTTTCATAAGGTCCAAGTGCTTCAAAATGTCGTGAGACATAGCTCACTCTGTAACACTTGATAACTAACTTTCCTAGTTCCAGTAATACTGAAATTTCTATGAACATTTGACCAACTATAACTCACAGCCTGCCTCTCTCTTTCTCTTTCTCTCTCTCTCCCATCTTTCTTTTTTCCTTCCTTCCTTCCTTCCTTCCTTCCTTCCTTCCTTCCTTCCTTCCTTCCTTCCTTCCTTCCTTCCTTCTTTTTCCTTCTTGAATTATACCCAGAGGCATTCTACCTCTGAGCTATACCTCCAGTCCTTTTTTTATTATATTTTATTTTTCTGTGGTACTAGGGATTGAACCTAGGGGCACTCTACTTCTGAGCTACACCCCTAGCCCTACTTTCTATTTTTTAATTTTTGAAACAGGGTCCCACTAAGTTGCAGAGGACCTCACTAAATAGCTGTGGCTGGCCAAAAACCTATGATCCTCCTGTCTCAGCTTCCCAAGTACTACTGAGATGACAAGCATGTGCCACCATGCCCGGCTATATATATACATATATGTATATATGTATATATTTTATTTTAAAATGGGGTCTAAGTTGCAGAGGGCCTCAATAAATTGCTGAGGCTGGCCTTGAACTTGCTATCCTCCTGTCTCAGTCTCTCAAGTACTGGGATTACAGGTGTGTGCCACCATACCCAGCTGTTACCTTTAATTATAAGCATAAAATTATAAAAGACACAAGAGAAATTATATCCAACCTTATGATATGTTAAAAACAAATATAAACTTACCAGAGAAGATTCTATGAAGAAGTCTCTACTATACTAGCTTTATGATGTCATATTATTTAAATTCATACTTGGGCACATGACTGTATATAGAAATATATGTGATGGGTATCGTGTCAATAAGATATAGTATTCAAGAAAGAGCATTTTTTTCCTGTCTATTCTTATTCGATTTTCTCTTCAGTCAAGGGGATATTTTTAACACACACAAAATTAGGAATTTGTTCTAAGGAACAAAACAGGTTTCTTCTTTAGTCAAATCTGCCAACAGACACACAGTTGATGAAGTGAAAAAGAAAAAGAATGGATTGACGTGTGTTACAACTCAACTACATTATTTAGACACAGCTATTATATGGCTTGATTACATAGACAATATGGGAACTAAAGAAAACATTGGGTCAGCGTTATAACTGATTAACAGACACTTTTAGAGAAAAAAATAAATAAATTTGGCCTGAAGATTTTTGTTTTGTTTTGTTTTGAATACTCAGGGGCATTTTACCTCTGAGCTACACCACAAGCCCTTTTTACTTTTTATTTAGTGTCCCACTAGGTTGCTGAGGCTAGCTTGGACCTGCTATCCTCCTGTCTCAGTTTCCCAAGTACTAGAATTACAGGTGTGGGCCACCATTCCCGGCTTCATTTTTATTATTTAACTCCTTTTTAAAAGCAGGAAAGTGTTACCAAATGCATTTCAATTCCAAAAGTGAACTATGATCCAGGTTCTAAAAGAGAATGTGTGTTTAGGATGCAGTGCTTGCTCTATCAGACTATTTTTTCAAATTATATTTCCCAGAGCTCAGCTTGTATTCAATGCTTTCCAAAAGGTGACTTTTCAAGGCAAGCTTTCTCCCAGTAATTAGAGGCGTTTATCTTAAAGCTCATTTGGTTGTAGCAGAGAGGTTACAGGCTGTCATCCACGTTGTTATTGACTCCTTCAATTAGAGGCAAAGGCATTTCACCTCCATGCAAAATATTAGTAAATTAACAGTCCCCACTCTGCATTCATTTGGGAAATCTGCTGTGCTTGGTGATGACAAATGTGACACGCAGGGAGTAATCAAGGACACTCTAGTAATACCTTTATGCCTTGCAAACATCAATTAAACCTCTGACTCTGCACCTTGTAGTCAGGGCTTGTTCTACAGGGTAATTTTTTTCATGACACAATGCAGAAGTCAGGCTGGTAATTGGCGAGGAAAAACACACCACAACTCCAACCAGAAATAGCCACAGAAACATTCAGTCTGATTTTCTAGAATATTCCCTATTACTCAATGTCTGTTTTTAACCCCCAAATGAATTCCGGCATTGTGAGTAATTTTCAGATCAAATTTACAACTCTCTGACATGACAACTTTGAGCAAGATGTAATGAATATGTTGAAACTGCAGAAGGATCCTTATTCAAATGTCATGACTATCTCTTTCAGGTCTAAGGGCATCTTAGTCTAATGAAGAGAGCTTTAACCCAGGAATCCTTAGGTCACAGGAGATCTGTGGATAGGTTTCAGTTGACATACCTGAATTTTGTGGAAAATGTGCTATGTGCATTTTATTGGGATGTCCATGCATCACTTTATCAGATTCTTTCCGGGGGCTTGTGACCCCAATAGGCAAGAATCTTTGGGAAGAATCTGTGGGAAGGCCTGAGGGTGGAGAGGAGGGTTTTGCTATCACAGAGCTGCTCTCCTTTTGGCATAAAGGGCAATCTTCCAACGTCTTATGATCCTCTTTGTCTCCCTTGTCATTTAATACTTGAATCTGATGTTATGGGGAGTCACCAACTGAGCTAAATCTTCACTTTTAAAAACTGTATTAACTAATAGTGCCATCCTTCCTTGGCACACTGGATATCACTAACGGCAAAACAAGCTAAACATTTAGGAAAACATTAATATTTGTATTGTATCTGTTACTATTTGTATCATATTAAACAAGTAGAAAGATTAATGCCTCCCATTTCAATATCCTGTGACTTTTTTTTTTGTGGCACTAGGGATTGAACTCAGGGGCATTCTACCTCCGAGCTACACTCCCAGCCCTATTTTTTTTTATTCTTTATTTTGAAACCGAGTCTCACTAAGTTGCAGAGTGCCTCACTAGGTAGCTGAGGCTGGCCGCGAACCCGGATCCTCCGGTCTCAGCCTCCCGAATGCTGGGATTACAAGCGTGCGCCACCACGCCCGGCTTATCCTGTGACTTTTTAAAGACAAGTTTAAACCCCAGAGGACTTTTTTGTGAAATCAGAATCTCATTTCCTAATGAGGTACATTATGATGAACAAAGCTTAACTTACCATCCAAATCTATGCTAATACCTTGCTGTTGTTTATATGTCTTAATCAATTTTGTGAGGTTTTCAAAGATTGGAGTTGAAAAACTGGGCAAATATTCATTAAAATCATTCCAATAATCATTTCAAAATACCTTTTAAATGGGAGGTGATAGAATTTTAGGCAAGGTTAAAATTTATCATCTTTTATAAAAATCAATTAACCTAAAATGAAAGATTTTTTTTTTTTTATCATTATGGCGTAATAAGACCAACTGGGTAAAAGTGATTGCTTTTTTTATTTGGTTCTGCATTCTTCAAAAAAGCCACTTTTTAAGGTGAAGAGGATTTCTACATGAGAACCTGGGCTAATTAGAAACCTGAAGAGCCATTCATTCCTGATTGAACATGTGAGAACGGAGCTAACTTACTGTCATGATGAGCCCTTTCTCCTGGAAGTATTTGACCAGTGGAGCAGCGTTCTGCTTGAAGTTCATTAGTCTCCTCTGGGTGGCTTTTAGATTGTCGTCGGGCCGCCCCTGTTGTTCTGCACGCTTCAGTAATCTTTCTTTGAGCCTCTGGTTGGCACAAGCCAGGAATACCACCAAGTCGGGAGTACAGATCTGTGGAGAGTGTTAGATAGAGAGGCATTCAGCGTCCCAGTCAAATGCAGCATGGGCAGTGGTGTTCGCTTCCCTTGCTTCTGTTGAGGTTGCCATACACTTGACTCTCTAGTTTTTGCCAGTATATATCTTGTGCTACCACACTGCACAGACTAGGGTTACTACAGTCCATGGAAATGGCATGTCCAACCCACACAGCTGTATGCAGTAGTCCTATGCACTACAAGAAACACTTGTTTAGTCTATTTCCATAAAAATTTTCAGTTTGAATTAAGAACAATTTAGGCCAAGCTTTGTACAAAGTATATACAATCCCATTTCTGAGGGGAGATGACTACTGGGGCATAGATATCATCTATAGCAAACATGTACTTCTGCTATTGTTTCTATCTTCTGTCATTTTAAAATTACCTACTGTATGCCAGGCCCGATGCTAAACTATTTATTTATAGTACTGCTAAAGTTTGCAACAATTTACAAGGTAAATATGATCTCCATTTTATAGGTGATCAAACTGAGGCTTTGAGAAATTAAGTACCTGCCTCAGGTCACATGGTCAGTAAGGTAAAATAGATATTTGAACCCAGGTCCATTATCACAAAGCATCAAGTGGCCCAAAGGCCTCCATGAATCCACCCCTTGAAATACCAGTGAATGACATGAAAAACAGTTATTGGAAGTTTTTATTGAACTAAATTAAGACTAGTATTGTCATAGGGATGACAATACTAGTCATAGTGAATGCAGTTTACTGTTGAGCATGGAACAAGGTAAAGAAAGCTTTGCATAGTAGTTTGGAGCATGATCTCTAAAATTTTTTATTCCATCTTCATAGTATTTTTTGAGCCTACACCCCAATAAAAATGTACTTATTAACTTATATGTTACGTACATATATAAGATATGCATGCATTGCCATACTAATATAGGATCACATTGTCAAATACATTCAATTAAAAATTTAAGGCCAAGCATGGTGTGCTCACTTGTAACATGAGAGGCTGAGACAGGAGGAGTGCAGGTTGGCAGCCAGCCTCAGCTACTTAGTGAGGCCCTCTGCAACTTAGTGAGACACTGTTTCAAAATAAAGATAAAAATAGGGCTTGAGGTGTAGCTCAGAGGTAGAGTACCCATGGGTTCCATCCCCAATACTGCAAAATAAATAAATAAAATAAATAACTAAAAAATTTAAAAGAATGAGGCAATGTTAATCATTTTTAACATTTCTGGTTGGGTGTGGTGACTCACACTTGTAATCCCAGTACTTGGGAGGCTGAGATAGGAGGATCACAGGTTTGAGGACAGCCTCAGCAAGTAGTGAGACTCTCATCAACCTAATGAGACCCTGTTTCTAAATAAGAAATAAAATTGGGCTGGGGGTGTAGCTTGAAGGTAGAATGCCTCAGGGTTCAATCCCCAGTACCATAAGTAAATAAATAAATAAATAAACAAATAAATGACATTCTTCCCATACCACAGACAGAAAAATGGACTATGGAGGCTGGGAGATGTGGGTTCCAGTTTTTGCTCTAGGATGCTAGTCAAGTGATGAGCATATGGCTTAACCTTGCTAGGCCTCTGTGTTCCCATTTGTCAATTTAGATATATGAATCTACCTTCTTGAGTTATTATGAAGATTAAATAACTCAACACAGAAAAAACTCAATAAATTTTAGCCTTGTCGAATTTCTCTTTGTTTTCAGGATTTTGCATGACCCTGGATCCCCTTTAACTTCTTATTTATTTTGTTGTTCTTTACTCTGCTTGTAGTTTTTTCCTCCTCAATCCCCCAAGCTGGAGTGTTTCCGAAGGCTTAAATCATGTGTTCTTCCCTCTCCAAGTTCTCATTCCTGAAGATTTTTGCTAAATCAATACAACTTCAGCTCTGACAAAAATGACCTGAAAGCAAATAAGCAAATATATGTACACACTAGAGATCGAACCCAGGGGCATTCTACCTTCCAGTTATAACCTCAGCCCATTTTGTTTTGAAACAGTCTTGCTAAATTGCTGAAGCTGTTCTTGAACCTGCAATCCTCCTATCTCAATCTCTCAAGTACTGGGATTATAGGCATGTGACACCACACTTGGCTGCAAAACTATTTAACTTTATAACTGTGAATAATTTTCTGTCTTTCCTTGGTATAGATTAAAAAACAGGGCTGCTGATGTAGCTCAGTGGTATAGCACTTACCTAGCATGCATGAGGCCCTTGGTTCAATCCTCAGCACCGCCAAACAAAACAAAACAACAACAACAACAACAACAAAAAATGACTCCGAATTAAAAAAAAAAAAATGAAAGTGTAAAGGAGCCAAGACCACCACATCAGCTAGGGATAGTGAGCTGATTACAGAATGACTCCAACCACAAGAGCGCGCATCTGGTTCCTAGTCACCCCGCATACCACACACATTTACTTGCTGTGTTCTCACACTTGCCAACCATGCTCCATACGTGACATTCCAGAAAGTACCACCACACAGAATGGCTATCATGCGATTCTTGGCATACCTTTGCTTAGACTATGTTCTCAAAAAATATGAACTGATTGAATGAATCTTAGTACACACACACACACACACACACACACACACACACACACCAAACAAACAAACAAACAACCCTAAGAACAAAAACGGAGATATCTTTTTTTGTCTGCATGGCAGTAAATTTCCAAACCACTGAAACTATTTCTCCCACTGAATCAAATAAATCAGTCTTTTTTTTTTTTCTGTCATTACAATCTTCCTCTATCCATTTTTAAACCTTTCTTGAACAATTGTTCTGTTAAAAAGAACCAGTGGCTGTCCTTGTATAAGCAAAGATGTATTCATTGTGTCAGGCTGCAAAGTGAACTCATTTAAATTCTCCCTGGTCCTCACTGTCAATGCTTCCAACTGCTCTGTTCTTTATGAAGATGTGTTAAGAGGCCTCGACTCTGTAATTCAGATCAGCTACACTGTCAGAATCCCGGAAGCAAAATACTAGAGAAAAAGGAAGATGAGAGTTGAAATAAAAACTGGAATCACAGAAACTAAAAGATGGAAAAAACACCTTGGAGGTTATCTAACTCAAATTAATGCCAAACCTGTAATCATCTCCACATTCTCCTGACAAATCATCTTAAAACTTGAATACTTAAGCTCAAATATTCTGCCTTGAGCATTTCTTGGAATGGTACTTATTATTCATCAGGTAGACCTTTTCATCACTTGATGAATCTAACTGGGGTGGGTTTATACTAATACTAGGCTAAAATTTCCTTTCCTATTCCACCTACAAAGAAAAGGTAAAATAAATGACTCCTTTTACCCATTAAACATTTATTGAACATACACCATCACCATAAAAGCTAGACTAGATCATTAAAAAAGGGGAAAAAAGATAGATAGCTGGACTCATTATCATTTAGTAGGAAGACAGTTTCTGGGCAGAAATTGGGTTATGTGTCCATGGAACAAAAACTGGAATATGTGGCCTATCAAGGAGGAAGGGCTCTAGAAAGTTCCATCTCTGTATCCACCCACGGCCTTTGTTGGTATCACCCTTTAGAATAATCCAAAGTCCTTTATATTAAGGTGATTGATTCAGTGGAACTTGGCAGGTGCACCATCATTTGATGATCCCTGTTCTGGAATAACCATTAAAAAGTTGTAAAATAAAATATAATTGAACAAGCTAGCAGAAGATAAAATTAAAAAAATAACAACTATTTAATTTGAAGCCAGACATCGTAGTGGCACATGCCTATAATCCCAGTAGGTAGAGGCTGAGATGAGAGGATCAAAGGTTAGAGGCCAGCCTCAGCAATTTAGCGAGATCCTGTTTCAAAATAAAATAGAGCTGGAGATAGAATGCCCCTGGATTCAATCCCCAGTACCAATTTATGCATATTTAAAGTCATATTACATATGATTATATATATGTATATGCAAGTCAAATAAACATATGCATATATACACAAGAAAGAAAAGAAAAAATAAAACAGGTAGAATGAACAGAAAGTAAATTAATAGATTGAAATCCAAATATATGAGCCATTGCATTAAATTGTAACAGTCTAAATGTTACAGTAAAAAATTATAGATAAACTGAATTAAAAAAGAAACTTTTTACTATTCATAAGATAGTGTCTTAGGCTGGGGTCTCCTTGAAAGAAGAACCTGGGATCTGGGGTGGAGCTCAGTGGTAAATTGCTTAGCATACACGGGCCAGAGCTTTACCCCCAGCACCAAAAAGAAAGAAAGAAAGGAAGAAAAAAAAAAAAAAAGGAAAGCAAAGCCTGAGATGGAAGCTTTCTAGGAAGCAGGAGTGAGATGGGGGAGAGTTCAAAGCAAAGGAGGAGAAATCAGCGTGGAGGGGAAGAATCAAGTTAGTCGCTGACCGCAGTAAACAGGACTCTCTGCTGTGCTTCTGAGGGACACATGAGGAGATGTCATCCATCAGATCCATCCCTTGCTGGTCAAGAGTTGCCCCCCCCCCGCTACCTCCTTCATACTTTCACACCATGTGTGTGACTGTGTCTCAGGGCAGATGGCTGAAGAGATACAGTGAGTCGCTGCCGGTTTACACTGGCATAAAGCTGGGTGTGGCAGAAGTGGGGCCAAGTAAAAGTGAAACGAGAGAATAGGAGGTGGGCATCAGAGAAATTTGCTATCGAAGTGCACTTCAAATATAAAGATGCAGAAAAGCTGAAAGTAAGGAATGGGAACCATGAAAACAGCTGCCAATAGGAAGCTGGTATCAGACACTGTAGGTTGGGGACTTCAGGGAAAGCAGTGTTACTACAGCTAGAGAATGCCACTTCATTAAAGCAGGTTTAATTGTTCAGGAAGAAATAATAATCTTTAATTATCATGACTGAATAATCTAGGCTCACAGTATATCAAGTCCAACTTGGACTGAACTAAAAGGAGAAAGTCCCAAAACCATAATCAAACTGGGTGATTTTTAATATATCTTTCCAAGTAACTGATAGAAAAAGTAACAAGAAAATAACTAAGGGTCCAGATCTAAATAAATAACAAATTGGCCCATATTTGTAATACTGCAACCATTGAGTATAAAGTCTTTTATTTGTTAAATATCTTTTTATTGGTGCATTGTAGTCTCACATCATAATGTAGTTTAGAGTGATAAGGACATACGTGCACACAGCACTTGTGAGCGCCCCCCTGCCTCCCTCCACACTCCCTTCCCTTTCCTGTACATGAAACTGAGATTGGCATGATAATTTCACATTTGCACATCATGCCAATGAAAGTGTTTCCTTCATTAATTCCACCCCCCCCATTCTCCTCTAGATACCCTTCATCGCTCCACTGGGGTTTCTCCTCCTTAGTATAAAGCCTTTTAAAACACAAAAAGAAAACTTGTAAAAGTTGACCATAGTCTGAGTCATAAAGGAAGCCTCAACAAACTTGAAATGACTGAAATCACAGAGTTTCTTCAACAAATACAGAGAAATAAGCTCTGCATAATGATGAAAACGGAGCCTGGGGTGGTGCAGTTGCCTACTATGTGTGAGGTCTTGAGTTCAGCACTCAGCACCACAAAAAATACACAAATGAATTAAGAGAAATGAACAATAAAAATATATTTGAAAAATCTTCCTGCTTGGAAATTAAACAATGTACTTTAATGTAATTCCTAAGTCAAAAAATCACAATGGAAACAGAAAATATTTAATTAAATAGTAACAAAATTATGACGTTCTAAATCTTGTGGGATGTAGCTAAACTACAGCTATCGGACCATTTATTGCCTTGGGTGCATTTATTAGGGGAAAAAGAAAAGGTGAAAACAGAAATCTAAGCATCCATCCCAAATGGTTAAAAAAAAAAAAGGCCTTTTAGATATAGTAAAAAGTAGAAAGAAGGACAAGATAAAGATGAGAGCAGAAATTAATAAACTATAAAATAAACATAGCTGAGGAATTGGTTCTTCAAAAGACTAATACAATTGGTAATCTCTGGTGAAACTAAGAGGATAAAGATATGAAGAAGTATGAAGAATAAAAAAGAATGCATTCCTAAATATTCTACTGATATTAAGATGATAACAGAAGACATTAAGAACACCTTTATGGAAACAATTTGAAAATTTATATGAGATGGACATATTTCTAGAAGAAACACAACTACTTAAAGTTGACAAAAAATAAAGTCAGAATAGTCCTATATTTATGAAAGATATTTAATCCATAATTCAAAACTCTCACCCCACCCCAACACTTATAGACCTAGAAAGCTTGTGTGTGTGTGTGTGTGCGCACGTGTGCACACGTGCCTGCATGCATGAGCACATATGTGTGTAAATTAAAATATTAATCCTGAATCAGGCACGGTGGTGCAGACTTGTAATCCCAATACTTGGGAGGCTGAGATAAGAGGATTGAACATTCAAGGCCAGCCTCAGCAACTTAGACCCTTAGCAACTTTGTGAGACCTTATTTTAAAATAAAAAATGTCTGGGGGGTGTAGCTCAGAGGTAGAATACTCCTGGGTTTGATCCCCAGTACCTTCCATCAAATAATTAATCCTGAAATCTATTTTGAAATGTAGAGGGCCAAGAATAACCCAGGGATCTTCAAAGCAATCTTGAAAGCGATAGAACTTATAGTCAGGTAGTGTGACTCATTACAAACCTATAGCAATTAAGACCATGTGGCATTGGTGTAAGAAAGGCCAGTTGACCTCTGGAACAGAAGAGAACATGCAGAGACAGATCCACTACCCCAACATGTGGATCTGATTCATAGTAAAGATGTAGTATGCAATGGAGGAAAGCACAGTCTTTTCAATGAACAGTACTGGGTCAACTGATGTCCAAATGGGAAACAATGACTCTTGACTCTCCACATTATTGATACACAACAATTAACTTCAGAATGATTTTTCAGAGCTAAATGTGAAAGGTTAAACAATAAAGATTCCAAAACACAAACATAAAAGTATAACAAAATGGCTTCTGGGTGTTAGGGTAGACAGTATTTCTAAAGTAGTACCGAAAAAAAAAAAAAAAAGACTAACCATAAAAGAAAAAAGAAAAGTTTGCCAAATCAGGCTGTTTTAAAATAATAATAAAACACACTTTTGTGTGTGTGTGTGTGGGGGGGGGTACTGGGGATTGAACCCAAGGCCCAAGGGCATTTTATCTTTAAGCTACACCTCTGGCCCTTTTTGTTTTGAAACAGGGTCTCACTAAATTGCTGAGAATCTTGCTACATTGCTGAGACCGGCCTTGAACCTGTGATCTTCCTGTCTCAGCCTCCCAAGTACTGGGATTACAGGTGTCTGCCATCATGCCCAGCTAACATTTTCATTTATTAAAACACATCATATGAAAATTTCAGCTACATAGTGGGAGAAGATATTTGCAACACATGTAACGAACCAAAAGCTTGTTTCAAAAATATGAAAAGAAATCTTATAGATCAATAAGAGAAAGAAAAAACAATAGAAAAATGGACAAAAGACTCAAATGGCAGTTTTACAAAAGAAGATAGCCAAATGATGAATAAGTTGAAAAGGTGCTAACGTCATTAATAATCCAGTAAATGCACATTGAAAGTACACATTCATTAGAGTGGTAAAAACAGAAAGATCAACAATACCAAGTATGAACATGGTTACATAGCAACTGGAACAAGTTTTTGATCAGTCACTGAATAGCACATTCAGAACCTCTGAATCTATGTGCTAGACTCTTCTGGGACCAAGGATACCAAGCATACATCGGGCATGTCCTTTCCCTGATAGAGTTCTGCCTATTGGAAGAGGCAAACTTTAATAAAAAAAACTCACAAATATGCATCAGAGCTGGATGTGGTGGCGCATGCCTGTAATCCCAGTACCTGGGAAGCTGAGACAGGAGGATTGCAGGCTTGATACCAGCCTCAGCAATTTGGTGAGACCCTGTTTCAAAATAAAAAATAAAATAGGGCTGGGGGTGAGCTCAGAGGTAGAATACTTCTGGGTTCAATCCCCAGTAACTAATACACACACACACACACACATGTGTTGATGTGATTAGTGCCTTAAGGCAGAAGCAGAACAGCTGATATTATGAAAACATAATGGAGAGATCCAGCCTTATCAGGTAGGTCATGGAAAGAGCCTACGAAGAACTGTCTATGGACCTGAGATCTTAAAGATGAGGAAGGACCAACCAGAGGAAAAAAGAGGAGGAAAGAGTGGTTATTCCAAAAGAACCCAAATTCACAGCACAGAGCAGGCACATGGGCCTCAGAGGAACACAATGCTCAAGTTCTGCTTGAGGCATGGAGCTCACAGGATGAGAATCATTTAGACATCCTCCTCCTTGAGAGGAGATAAACAAGGACACAATTCTTTCCCAGCATAGCAGAAGCAAGTAATGCCTTGATTGGATTTTTCCAAATTAAATTTGATATTTACAGGTGGAAGATTCTAGAACATTGGAGCCAATGAACTGGAACTCTGGTAAATATGAAGTTATGTCATCAGTTTTGTCTACTCTCTGTA
>PVLC010015528.1:0-25779 GCA_004027655.1 Graphiurus murinus
AAAAAAAAAGAAATATCTTTATTTAAAAGACATACTTTAAGCCGCGCACACTTGTAATCCCAGTACTTGGGAGGCTGAGACTGGAGGATCTGGATTCACCCGGCCTCAGCTACTTAGGTGAGGCTCTCTGCAACTTAATGAGACCCTATTTCAAAATAAAGAATTAAAAAAAAAAAAAAAAGGACTGGGGGTGTAGCTCGGAGGTAGAATGCCTCTGGGTTCAATCTCTAGTACTGCAAAAAATAAATAAATAAATAAAAATAAAAATAAATAAAAAAAGATGTACTTATAATCAGACAGGGATTGTAAAGCCTTTTCTATAAAAGTTATTTTAGTATCCATGACTTTCTTACATTGCAAAAAAGCATTAATGAGTCATAACTAAATAAATGCTAACTACATAAGAGACATCTGAAAGTCACGTGATTTCTAATGTTATGACAAAAATTCATAATATTGATCCCCCAAATTCTCCTACATCCCAGCCTTTCACATAATTCAGAGTCTCTCTAGGCTTAAGGAATGGTCACGTCTAGCTTTTATGAGAAACGTGAATATCTTGTTCCTCACGGCAATAAATAAAAGATGTTCCCAAGCCGGGCGTGGTGGCGCACGCTTGTAATCCCAGTACTTGGGAGGCTGAGACAGGAGGATCCGGGTTCGCGGCCAGCCTCAGCTACCTAGTGACGCACTCCACAACTTAGTGAGACCCTGTTTCAAAATAAAGTAAAAAATAGGGCTGGGGGTGTAGCTCGGAGGTAGAACGCCCCTGAGTTCAATCCCCAGTACCACACACACACACAAAAAAAAGATGTTCCCTACAGTGCCCTCAGAGTCTTGAATTTATATATCTCCAGAGAAAAGGAACAACTGAGTAAAGTGAAAGTTAATAGAAGAATCGAGACACTGAAGTAGAAACCCTGAAACAGACCTTTCTAAGAAAGTCCGGAACCATTATCCCAGGGTGTCAATCTCCCCCCGGCTCTTTCTGCACCTGCCAAGCTGCCAGACAGTCGCACAGACGAACACGACACCTGCTCCTGACGTCTGCACATCTGGGATGAGTTGTTTTCAAATGAAAAGAACTTTAATTCTTTTTTGATAACCGGGACCTTGCCATGCTATCGTAAATTTCGGGGTCTACCGAGTACTAATTGCATTCCTGTAAAGAGACTTTCAAATTCACATCAAGGGAATAACCAAGAAACATCAGGAAGCTGACAGGGCCAGTATTCTTGGGTTGCAGTCAACTCAGATTTCCTGAAAAAGTGGTTTGTCAATGCAGGTGGTTGATTGACAAGAAGTCAATAAAGTGTTAATTTGATTCACTGTAATACCCATCTTGGTATCCACACCAAAGCAGCACTCTGTTACACGTAGTGTGGTGATGACGAAGCCCTGTGAGCTCAGGTACCAACGCCCCTCAGAGAGGGGTGGGAACAGATGCCTTCCCACCTCCCGCCTCGGATTACGGCACAGTGAGAAGGAGCCAGTTATTGTAGCCTCTAGGGGCGCCATCTGATATCGGTTCCTCTGTCAAACAGAGTCTAGTTAGTAACCGGGAATAAAAACAACAATAAATAGATTTTTTTGTATAGTATTAAGGTATCTCTTGGTTACTGTAAGAGATCAAGTCCTCATGAAGGATTGAAAGAAGAAATGATAAAGACAAGACAGAAGGACCCAAAGAACCCATGATGATGAATTTCATATAACCACTGAGATTTGGATAGGTTCAGGTACTTTCCCAAACTCTTCCCAAAATACTAACATCCGAATTCACCATTTTTCAATTGACTCACTGCCTTGGTAATCACTAAGTAAATAAAGTAACCAATGAACTGGCTGTGTTGGTACAGGCCCACACAGTATTTGGGAGGCTGACACAGGAGGATTGCAGGTTTGAGGCCAGCCTTTAGAGAGACTGTTTCAAAAGTTAAAAAAAAAAAAAAAAATGAGCCAGGTGTGGTGGCACACACTTGTAATCCCAGCATTTGGGAGGCTGAGACCAGAGGATCCGGGTTCGAAGCCAGCCTCAGCTACCTAGTGAGGCACTCCGCAACTTAGTGAGACCCTGTTTCAAAATAAAGAATAAAAAATAGGGCTAGCTCAGAGGTAGAATGCCCCTGAGTTCAACCCCCAGTACTGCAAAAAAAAAAAAAAAAAAAAAAAAAAATTGTGTGTGTGTGTGGTATTGGGGATTGAACCCAGGTACCCCCAGACCTTTTATTTTTTTGTTTTGAAACAGGAACCCGCAACTGGACACAGTGATGCATACCTGTAATCCCAGTACTTGGGAGGCTGAGACAGGAGAATCACAGGTTCGAGGGCAGCCTTAGCAACTTAGTGAGACTCTCAGGAACCTACTCAGACACTATTTTAAAATAAAAGGGCTGGGGTGTAGCTCAGAGGTAGAATGTCCTTGGGTCATTTCCCAGGACCAAAAAAAAAAAGGAAAAGAAAAGAAACAGGGACTTGCTAGCTAGGTTGCTGAGAGTCTCATTGTGTTTGTTGGTAAGTCTGTCCATGAACCTGGGTTCCTTCTGTCTCAGTGTCTTGGCTTCCCAAATACTGGGATTGCAGGCATGCACCAATACGCCCAGCTCAAAAAAAAAAAAAAAAAAAAAAAAATTTAGCCAAGTGTGTGCACACTTGTAATCCCAGTACTTCGGAGGATGAGACAGGAGGATCGCAGGTTCACGGCCAGCGTCAGCAACATAGTGAGGCCCTCCACAGGTTAGTGAGACCCTATTTTCTTTTTTTTTGCGGTACTGGGGATTGAACTCAGGGGCATTCTACCTCCAAGCTATACCCCCAGCCCTATTTTTTTTTAATCTTTATTTTGAAACCGAGTCTCACTAAGTTGCGGAGTGCCTCACTAGGTAGCTGAGGCTGGCCGTGAACCCGGATCCTCCGGTCTCGGCCTCCCAAATGCTGGGATTACAAGCGTGCGACACCATGCCCAGTTTAGTGAGACCCTATTTTCAAATAAAGATTAAAATAGGGCTGGGGGTGTAGCTCAGAGTAGAATGCCCCTAGGTTCAATCCCTAGTATTAAAAGAATAGTAACAAATGATGTTGTTTTAGAATATAATTATTTTATAGATAGGAAAAAGAGACAGATGAAATTCTCCCCCGATGCACAAAGTTAAGTACATAAACCTTGACACCCCTTCACATCCATCAGGTCTCCTCCAAACGGAAAGATGGACACTCAGTGGGAGCAAACAACCGTCGAGTAGTTGCTGACCTGCAGAATGAGAACGAAGTAGTCTACGGGTTTGTTTCGCTGGTAGAGGTAGTACTCTGGGGCTTTCTTGTTCTTCTCATCATACTTCAGTTCCTGGATGACATTGGGGTGCTTTAGCAGCCTTAGAAGGATCTTCTCTGACATCTGGGATGGACTAAATGCTTCTACTTCTATAGACATAAACACAACTTGACATTACACTTCAAAACGGATGGAAAAGATCATGCTAGTAATTAAGGTGTTCAGATAGCAAGAACACTTGGCATCAAAGTGAGACAACACAGATGAACAAGGCTTCCATTTGGTGATCCACTGGGGAAAGATTACCTGGGAGAAATTAGAAAATGCTGAATTCTTAGACTGGTTCTTTCCTTTTCCACCTGTCACTCGAGTTCAGTCTTATTAAAAAGCCCTATGTTTCTGGCTGATGGAAATGAAAACCAACCAGCAGCCGGCTCCTTGAGCACCAGGCCGCCCTCAACAAGCAGGACAGTGGGGCTGTCCACAAGAGCAGGAGGAGGAAGCCAAGGTGGAGGCGCTGCGGAGTGGGTTAGTACCAGTGCAGCCGCGGGCTCCCCTCGCTCTCCCGAGACTACCCTGAGAACCTCCGGGGACCGAGGGAGCGATCCGGAATAAAAGCAAGGCCGTGCACCCCTCAACATGCACTCCAGCTTGCCAACAACAAAAAGAAATGTTGGTCAGCATTTCCAAAGAGTAACTTTATGTAAAATAACAAAAGTCAAAATGACCCACTTGAGGGTGCCTATCCTGAAACTGGACTTTATGATTTCTCAGAGGCAGAGTAGGATAACATTCGGTTTCAATGTGTGGTTCTTAATTGAGGAGGAGCAATAGTATCAGAATTAGAAAAAGAATAATAAGCAAGTTAACGATATCGTTTCTTTTTTTTTATTTTTTCGATTAGATGCTAGGTACGAAGGCTATTAAATTCTGAATTCGCTTCTGTGACTTTTTGGTGATAATAAAATAGTACATTGCAGAAAATTTGGAAAATACAGAAAAAGGTAAAGAAAATAAAAACTACCAATAAGCCAACCACTTAGATAACCATTCAGAGCAATTTGGTGAGTATTTCTTTCCGGTGCTTTGCCTAGGCATGTGTGCCTGTGTACGTGTGTATATGTGTACCCGTAAGAACCACAACTATAATCTTAATGTACACATAGCTTTATATCCTGGTTTTCCCCCACTTTACATTAACTCGTGGACACTTTCCCATGTCATAAAGATTAGACTGTGAGCATCTCCGTGTATCTGAAACATGATTGAAAGCGTAGGTGGCATTCCGTCATGTGGCTGCTGCTGGCCTTCTTTTCAAAATATCTTAAGTACACTGCATGCAGTTGCAAGGTACTGGCTGCCCATCTTGGAAACAGACGTCTTCTACAAGGCTCTGGGTACTTTCAGACTTTCTCACACTTCCCCTGGCCAACAGAGCTCACCCTTCACTAGAGAGCCAGCTGTGGATGTGAGAGGGTTAGGCAGTCTCTTAAGTCCATTCGACCTTCACCTCTCGGGAGCAGGCAGTGCCGGCTGGGTTGGTGGCTTTAATAATGTGAATACATGCCTCCTGGCATGGGCTCAAGTTTAGCAATCTGATTTGAAGAGGCCACCAAGAAATCCGTGTCAGAGTCCTGAGAATTTCTGATTTCATCAGAGCCATACAAGATAAAAGGTTTTAATTCTGCAAACCTACTGTTCTTCTTTGCAACTCAAAGCACCTGCGTGACCACTGATGTCCACCTGTTCTTCCAAGGCAAGCTGCAGAGAGAATTACTCAACTGTCCAATCAAACGAGGTGGTGTCGGGTTTGCACTGTCAGCCTACTCCGCCAGCTGGCTCGCCCAAGGACTGAGCTGGAAGGAGATGACCTGGCCTATCGTACACATGCAGTGTGGCACCGACATTCATCCTTACCTTTCAGACCAATTTTAAGTTACTGGTCCACCCCTGGTAAATGTCTCAGAGGGTTCATGCCGACACTGAACATGGGAGAGGAGAGAATTTAAAGAGAAAAAAACAAAACAAAACAAAAAAAAAAAACAAAACACAAAAGTGGCATTACTTATCACCCCATTTCCCAGTCCCCACCCCCAGTCCCCCAGTCAGTGGTGGTGCAAAAAAATGGCTCCAGGGCTGGCAGCGACCTCACGCTGTGGTAAGTGCACTTGCCTGTTGCTAGGAAACGGTGCATGGCCAGGAGAAGCTGCGGTGATATTTTAACCTTCATCTCGCTGTCTGTCTGCTTAAAGGCAGAAAAATCTTGCTTTCTTTCACGGTGGGCCACTTTCTTTTTTGTTCTGTTATCAGCTGAGGGAGGAATGAGAAAAGAAAAAAAATGAGGAAATGTACTCTTAGATCATGGCTCTTTGCGGATGAAGGAGACAGAGCACCCGGAAGGGCTAGACCCTCTGCCTGCCAACACCACATGAGGGAGGAACAGGGACGGGTCTCACCAACTGGGCACAGAGCACGGCCGCCACTCAGCCCACGCTGAGTCAGACCAGGTAACCCGACCAAACCTTGCACAGAACTGGGCATGGTGGCACACGCTTGTAATCCCAGTACTTGGGAGGCTGAGACGGGAGGATCGCAGGTTTTAAAGCCAGCCTCGGCAACATAGAGAGGTTCTCAGAAACCTAGTGAGACCCTGTTTTCAAATAAAGAAATAAAATCGAGGTATAGCTTAGAGGTTAAAAAAAAAACAAAACAAAAACCCTTGCTCAGGTTGTCAGAGGGCCTATGGGACGTGACTGGGCAGAAGGCGGCAGAGCAGCTGAGAACCTGCAGGCCACGTAGCTGCAGACTGTGGCCTGAAGGACCTGCATGGGCTCCACAACTCAATGTCACCACACTCCAGTGAAGAACACCACCAGGATACACGTGAGGGAAGGTCTCCCTGCCTTTAAGAAACCCCCAGTCTCCACTGCAAGAAAATAAACATGCAAACAGAACCCCTCAAGAAACAAACAAGACTGCATTCATAGAACACTGTTTTAATTATGTCTGTTTGCTTCGTTTCTAGCCCAGGCCATGAGATCCTCAAGGTCAAGCAAACCTCCCCTGGAAAGGGCCAAAGAGTAAATAGTTCAGGTTCTGTGGGTTATATAGTTTCTGTTACAACAAATCCACACTGCTGCTCAGAAAAGCACCTGTATGTAGATGAATGAGTATGAATGTATTTCAACAAAACTATTTATGGACAATAAAATTTGAGCTTCATGTAATTTCTACATGTTACAAAGTAATTATTCTTTCAATTTTTGAAAGAATATATATTTCTGGGGGGTGGTAGTATTGGGGATTGAACTCAGGGGCATTCTAACTCTGAGCTATAGTCCCAGCCCTTTTTTACTTTTGTTTCCTAGGTTGTTGAGAGTCTCCCTACATTGCTAAGGCTGTTCTCCAACCTGGGATCCTCCTGTCTCAGTCTCCAAAGTACTGGGATTACAGGTGTTTTTTCCAATAATTGAAAAGTGTGAAAAGCCATCCTTAGCTTGCAGACCATAAGAAAGAGCGGCAGCACTCGTGGGCTGAAGCTTGTCAAACCTTGATCTACATGGCATCTCATACAAAACCATGTTTTAAGTATTTTTCTGGAAAAAGTAACAATCAAGAAAAAAACTGGCTCGAAGACCCCAATTGCTTGCTCCAGCCACAAGGATCATGAGCCTGACATTATCACTTCCTGCCCAGGGAAAAACAGATTGGTTACTAGGCTTTTAGCAGGGAGAAGGCAAACTCATCGTATACTTTTCTTCTATCTTTGACTCTTTAGGAAATCAGACAGTGTAAATCAATAAAAAACTTTAAAAAATATATATATATATTTTTTTGCAGTACTGGGGATTGAACTCAGGGGCATTCTACCTCCAAGCTACACCCCCAGCCCTATTTTTTATTCTTTATTTTGAAACCGAGCCTCACTAAGTTGCAGAGTGCCTCACTAGGTAGCTGAGGCTGGTCTCGAACCTGGATCCTCCAGTCTCAGCCTCCCAAATGCTGGGATTACAAGCGTGCGCCACCATGCCCGGCTTAAAAAAATAAATTTTTAATGATAGCAGTCGTCATTACCCTTGATCTCTCAACTAAATCAAGAATAAATCTGAGCCAGGTGTGGTGGCACATGCCCATAATCCCAGTAGTTGGAAGGCTGAGATAGGAGGATTGCAGCTTTGAGGCCAGCCTCAGTAACTTGGCAAAGTCCTCCACAACTAAATGAGACCCTGTTTCAAAATAAAATATAAAATAGGGCTGAGGGTACAGTTCAGAGGTAGATGCCCCTGGGTTCAATCCTCAGTACCACACACACACACACACACAAAAATCTGAAGCTAGGCATAGTGGCACACACCTGTAATACCAGTACTTGGGAGGCTGAGGCAGGAAGATCACAAGTTTGAGGTTAGCCTCTGCAATTTAGCAAGGTCCTCAGCAATTTAATGAGGACCTATTTCAAAACAAAAAATAAAAAGGATTGGGGGTGTAGCTCAGAGGCAGAATGTCCCTGTGCTCAATTTCCAGTATTTAAAAAAAAAAAAAGGATATGCCTGAAACCACAGTTTCAGTGCTGCCCCGGGCACGTCACATGAGAAGCACTTCCACAGGAAATGAGTCCAGTTGAGATTTAGAAGAAGTTCAACTAACATTTCTATAAAACACAAGTACATATGACTCGTAAATGTTTAAGCTGTCTTTCTGATGACAAGTACAGCCCCTGGGAAAGACATAAATACACAGACACACTTGGTCTTAATCAGTGGCTTGTGAGGAAGGCTGAAAAGAATGCAAACACACAAGCAACGATATTCTCCATTATGAGGCAGCGTCTACCCTCCAGGTGTCAAAAGGATAAAATGGACACCGGAAAGAGTATTTGCAAGAACTCCATACAAAGCCGGGTGTAGTAATGCACACCTTAATGCCAGTACTTTGGAGAGTGAGATAGAAGGATCACAGGTTCCAGGCCAGCCTCAGCAACTTGGTGAGACCCTTAGCAACTTAGTGAGACCCTCTTTCAAAATTAGAAATAAAATAGAGCTGGGGGATATAGCCCAAAGGTGATAGAATGTCCCTGGTTCAATCCCCAGCAACACACACACACACACACACACACACACACACACGCACACACGAACTCTATACAGATGTGAGGGGGGAAAGGATACATTTTCAGAGAATAGTCATTAGCTAAATATAAAATTTATTTTCTCAAGGATACATGGAAGACTTTATTAATTTGAAAATGAGGAATGTTCCCTTCCTGAGAGACTGAATATAGCCTACTGCTTTGAGCAAGGCAGGCTTTGCCCCGAGTCCACTGGAACGGCCTGCGTACACCTCCAGGCTATGTTTCGAAGCCAAGAAGATAAACAGAGCCCAGATGCTCTTTCTCTACCCCACCCAGGGAGCCCCTAACCTCTCAGGCCTTGGGCCCTCTTTGGTATTAAGACTTCTAAAAAGTCTCACATTGCTAAGAGTGGGGTGGAGGACGAAGGCTGGAGGCTCTGCTGCCCAGAAACGCAGCTGTGCACTGACTGAGACAGGGTGCAGGCCCAGCCCTCAGCCCAGGCTCATGCCCAACACCTGGGCAACCACGTCAGGGACCCTCAGGGCAGAGTCCCTCCTGCCCTGCCCCAAGGCCCTCTCCACGCACCTGCTCCCCAAAGACGGCAGAAAAGCAGAGAACAAGAAAATACATTTTTACTCAGTACCTTACTCGGTCCTGCTTCCTAGACCCCACCTGCCACCGCGGCCCCAGCCGACTATGCAGCCATGACTCACCTGTCCCCCTGATCCCTGGGTCCTGAAACAAGGGAGTTTCATCAGCTGTCATCCATCCATTTATTTGTTTGTTTGTTTGTTTATGTATTTATTTTTGCCGTACTGGGGTTGAAGCCAGGGGCATTCTACCTCTGAGCTTATCCCCAGCCCTATTTTTAATTCTTTATTTAAAGTATCACTAAGTTGCAGAGGGCCTCACTAAGTAGCTGAGGCTGTTCTCAAACCTGCGATACTCCTGTCTCAGCCTCCAAAGTATTGGGATTACAAGTCTGCACCACCACGCCTGGCTGTCATCCATCAATTTAACAAATCCCATTCATTTTTTTTTTTTTCATTTTTGTAATACTAGAGATTGAACTCAGGGACATTCTACCACCGAGCTACACCCCCAGCCCTTTTTATTTTTTATTTTGAAACAGGGTCTCACTAGGCTGCTGAGAGTCTCATTATATTGCTGAGGCTATACTCAAACCTGAGATCCTCCTGTCTCAGCCTCCCAAGTACTGAGATTACAGGTATGCTCCGCCATTCCCGGCTCCATTCACTTTTTAAATACATGAATTATGAGTTTAAGGGGAAAATGAAATTTATTTGAAAACAATTTGCCTAGTTATATAAAAAGAAAATTTAATAATGAATAGTGTTAAATATATTTGAAAACTGAGAGTAGAATTTCCTGTTTGGGGCAAGTAACGTGCAGATTAGCGATCAGGAGATGCTGGCTCTTGAAAAGAATACTACCGTGAAACATTACAGAACCTGCCTCTTCTTCCCCTTGGATTAAAGGCCTGGAATTCACTGAGCGGCTGTAACCAGCCTACACATATCGTGCATAATTATAAACAGAGGCGGACAACCCTGGAGAGAAATGTCAGATGACTCACAGACAACACGGCAGGAAAAGCAAAGGTTTTGAGAAATCACCCTCAGGCGATGCTACTCACTGTATAAATCTGTTTCATCTAGAATCTCAGACTTGATGATTTCTTCAATCACATCTTCTAAGGTGACAATTCCCAGAACTTCATAAAATGGATCACCTTCCCCCTCATTGTTTACCCGCTGCACAATGGCCAGGTGAGATTTACCTTTAGAGGAGAGAAAAGGAAAAGTTTAGGAGGCAATTTTCTGGATTCCCTGAATGACAGCACTGTAAAAACAGCACCAAATCTTTTGCAGGAAAAAATTATGAAAGTCTGCATTTCGCGGCATTTAAAAATGGTGCGGAAACACCACGACCAAATGGAACGGTTTCCTGAAGCACTACTAGAGGGTGCAGTCTCTTGCACACATTGCCCTGCGCCACAGCCCTCTGCTGCCTCGTGGATGTACTCCGTGCTGTCAGCCACTCTGCAGGATCTCAACTGTCCCCTTGCTCCACAGAGCCCTTCTCTGGAAGCGCTCTCACATATTCAATCATGCAACGTGTGAACATTTTGAAGATCTGCATAATTCAGCAAGCCAATATTTTTCAAGTGACTATGGCCACAGACCTCCAGGGACCCCCAAGCCTGAGGAGGTTGGTAAGGTCAAGCTATTTTCCTAAGAATATTAAAACGTTATTGGCCTTTTCCACTGCGTTGATACTTGAGCGGATGGTGCAAAGGCAACTTGCTTAGTTCAGAGCAAGGTCGTGGGAGCAAACGGTACTAGCGGTCACTAGTCCCCACCACACGCGCGCTCCTCGAGTAAGAGGGAAAGGAATTTGTTTAAGAAGTCCTTAATAGGCCAACCATGGTGGCACACACTTGTAATCCTAGTACTTGGGAGACAGGCAGGAGGATCACAAGTTCACAGCCAGCCCCAGCTACTTAGTGAGGCCCTCTGCAATTTAGTGAGACCCTGTTGCAAAATAAAAATAAAATAGGGCTGAAGATGTAACTTAGAGGTAGAATGTCCCTGGGTTCAATCCCTAGTACCATAAAAATTTTCAAAAAAAGAATGTCCTTAATAAAGTGGTATAAAGCCGGGAATGGTGGGGCACTCTTGTAATCCTAGCACTTGGGAGGCATAAACGGTAGGATCACAGGTTTGAAGACAGCCTCAGCAAATAGTGAGACTGTCATCAACCTAGTGAAACCCTATTTCAAAATAAAAATAAAATAGGGCTGGGGATGTAGCTCAGCAGTAAAATGCCTCTGGGCTTAATTCCCCAGTACAAAAAAAAAAAAAAGTGGTACAAATATTAATATCTTGATTCTGAGTACATTCTTTTCATATTCTATTTGACAAAATGAGGAGTACCATAGACAGTTCTTTTTTTGTTGGTACTGGGGATCAAACTCAGGGGCATTCTACCTCTGAGCTATACCTCAGATCCATATAATAAAAAACAACAAAGATTTTTTTTTGATGGGAAAGGTAGTGATATTAATGCATGCAGCTTTTACTTTTCTGTGTGTGTGTGTGTGTGTGTGTGTGTGTGTGTGTGTGTGTGTGTTACTGAAGATGGAACCCAGGGGCCTTCTACCTCCAGGCCACACCTCCAGCCCTATTTTATTTTTTATTTGGAAACAGGGTCTCACTAAGTTGCTGAGAATCTCACAAAGTTGCTGAGGCTGGCTTCAAACCTGTGATCCTCTAGTCTCAGCTGCCCAAGTACTGGGATTACAGGCATGTGCCACCACACCTGACTTGTATGGAGCTTTTAAAATATTGAATATGTAGCCAGGCATGGTGATATACACCTATAACTCCAGTACTTGGGAGACTAAGACAGGAGGATCGCAGGTTCAAGGCCAGCCTCAGCAATATTATTCAATATGCATATATGTTGACTAATACAATGTGTGAACATGTTGAAGTTCTACACAATTCAGTGGACCAATATTTTTCAAGTGAATATGGCAATGATGTTACAAAATCATGCATGGATAAATGATCCGATAAGAGGGCAAGATAGAACAATGGATTTCTTTTTAGAAAAGAAGCAATTTGATCGGATATGGTGCTCATGCCTGTAATCCCAGTACTTGGGAGGCTGAGACAGGAGGATCACAGGTTCCAGGAAAGCCTCAGCAATTTAGCAAGACTCTCAGCAACCTGGTGAGAATCTGTTCCAAAACAAAAACTAAAAAGGGCTGAGGGTGTAGCTTCGTGGTGGAATGGCTCTGGGTTCAGCCTCTTGTGCCAAAGGGGGGGGGGGGGAAGCAATTTTAGATTTACAGAAAAGTTGTAAGGACAGTACAAAGAGTTCCAATAGATTTTTTACCCAGTTTCCCCATTGCTACATCTTGTATTCCCATGCCATATTTGTCAAAATTAAGAAACTGGCATTGATGTCTTACTATTAAATAAACTTCAGACTTTATATGAAGTTCACTGTTTTTTTTCCAAAACTGTCCCTTTTCTGTCTCACCATCCAATCCAGAGTGCCACACTGCACCCAGCTGCCATGACGCCACAGTCTGCTTTGGTCTGTGACAACTTCCCAGTCTTTCCTCACTGTTCATGACCCTGACACTCTCAGGGAGGGCTTGCCAGGTCTCCTGTAAAATGACCTCTGATATGGGTTCGCCTGATGTTTTTCTCATGATTAGACTAGGTTACATAGAAGGGGTGACAGGATACCATCGTGACACCACAGATGACATTCACCTTCCTCACTTGGTTAAAGCAGTGTCTCCTGGGTTTATCCATGGTAAAGTCACTCATTTTCCCTTCCCCAATTCTGTTTTTGGAAGCAAGCCCAGCCCACCCCCAAGGGAGGAGGGAGGAATGGGAATTAATCTCTACTTCCTGGAGTGGGGGGGGGGGTATCTACATATATTTCTCGGAGAGGAGAAAATCTATATATAATCTTCTGTAAAGAAGATTTCAGACCAAAAGATGTTAATGGAAAAGAGTGCCCAAGTGCACTGTTATGATTTCAGATTCTACAATGCAATTAGCTTTTAAGGAAATACCACTTCTAGAGTTTTTGTGGAACATCCACAACTATCCCAAAAGGCTGTTAAAATACCCTTCCCTTTCCCAAGTGCACATCTGTGTGAGGCCAGATTATCTTCACATATTTCAACTAAATACAATATTGCACAGACTGCACGCAGAAGGTTTAAGAATCTAGCTGCTGTCCATTTAGCTAATGGAGAGATGCAAAAAGGTGAACATTGACAGTCTGTCTACAATTTTTATTTTGGAAAGTATGATTATTTTAATTAAAATGTCAGTCATGTTAACATGTAATAGATTGATTATTGTCCTTTAAAATGAGTTAATAATGTTGGGGATGTAGCTCAGTAGTAGAGCATTTGCCTAGCATGAGTGAGGCCCTGGGTTCAATCCCCAGCACCACAAAATAAATAAATAAATAAATAAAATTAATAAGTGCAGATGTTCTAAATTTCACAGTTTTAATGTAAATACATCAAAAGATACAACTCAGATAAAAGTTCAAGGGTCCTCAATAACTTGAGAATTTAAGAGGATTCTAAGACAAAAGCTTAAGGATTTTAGAGGATAGACAGAGGGCAAGGGAAAAACAAACACGAGTCCCCAGCTCTCGCCTTGGCTTTGAACGCCGGCACTGCCCTCAGGAGCCGTTGCTACCAGCAGGTGACCAAGAGCAAACTGTGGAATGGTTCTGAGCTTCGGTCTCTCCACCCGGCTCCTGGTAAGCACCAGTGCACAGGGCTGTGGTGAACACCAGAGATCGTGCTGGTGCCAGCAGAGGCCGTGCCTGGATCCACGAGGTGACCAGTAAGCGGTAACGCCTATTGCTTTACTAATAGTGTTCCCAATTGTAATGCACCATCAACTCATTACCAACTTAAGGGGGGGGCACTATATTAAACATACACAGCAAGTAGAAGATACATTTCAATTCTGAAAAATACTTAAAAATAATTACATCTCTCAAACAAAAATATTTGTTTTCCTGACCAAGTCTTGTATAACATATCCATAAATTAAGCCAATATAGTCCTGATCGGGAAACTTCGTAATTACTTTTTACTTTATTTATTTATTTATTTTTGGTACTGAGGATTGAACCTGGGGGCACTTTACCTCCAAACTACACTCATAGCCCTTTTTATTTTTTTTTTATTTTGAAACAGAGCCTTGCTAAGTTGGTGAAGCTGGCCTTGAACCTGTGATCCTCCTGTCTCAGCTTCTCAAGTACTGTGATTACAGGAGTGTGCCACCACACCCAACTATAATCACTTTTTGAATAACAGGGTGCCGGGCATGGTGGCAGTCTGTAATCCCAGTACTTGGGAGGCTGAGACAGGAGGATCACAGGTTTGTAGTCAGCCTCAGCAACTTATGAGGCCCTCTGCAATTTAGTGGGAGCCTATTATAAAAAAATAAAAATAAGGCTGGGGGTGTAGCGTGGAGGTAGAATGCCTCTGAGTTCAATCCCCAGTACCAAAATAAATAAATAAACAAACAAACAGGGGTGGGAGAGTGGAATTAAATAAGGTTTAGTTAACACTCCAAGTTGTGTGAGTTTACATAGACACAACTAGCCAAACAAACTAAAAATGTTCTCTAAAAGCCAGGCCTGCTGGCATCTCTAGACAAATGCAGACTGGCTCTGGTTGTATACTTCGACTGCCCTTTCTTTGCTTGGCAGTTGAGGTTTCTAGGTCTGCACAGGGAACGGTGTCTACAGGCCTAGAAATTGGATTGTTAGACAATTAGGCATCCCTGCAATTTCCATCCCTATCATGCTCATGCTCAAAGAATGAAAATATTTTGAGCAAAAGAGACTAGGGGGAAGCTTATCTGCAACAGATATAGAGCCTGCCCCAGGTCAAGTCAGCCGGCTAGTCAATTCGGTCCGGTGGGTTTCTCACATCTGCCTTCCCATGGACCCAACATAAGCAGTTAAAAATTCTTCGTGAATGCTGTCTGTCGAAAGTTAAATTCTTTTGCTATTCCCAGCTTGTGATCATTTAAAAGGAATTTTCCAAAGCAAGGTCTAATATTAGACTCAAAATGAAGTTTCCATTCCACTGAGGCGCTATTCTCACCAAAGTAACTACCGCGTAATCAGATTGTCTTGGAGCGATTCGTTTAAATGCAGATGGACATACTTGAAATACCAGCTCCGCAGCACCAGCAGATCTGGAAAGGGCTTTCTCCAGGAGAAATTGTTCATGTGAATTAGGCTTCTTAGATTGAAAACCTTTTCCTCCCCGCTCACTTAACAGCCATTCACACCCTCACCTCTAACTCTGAAACTTCTACATGGGTCCCAGAGCCTCAATCTTCGGGCTTTGGAATTCCTGTTTTCTGAACCTACTTCCTCTCCCCTGCCCAGGGCTTTTAGAGAACAGTGATTCCAAAAACCTGCCCACTGCACCGCTCACTGTGTGTGCGGGAACCTGTCTTAGGTGTCATCCAGGAATCAAAAGAGAAATGCAAGAGTTTCCAATACAGAAATGTATAAAAAGTAAACTTTAAACAGGGTCTTTCTTAACCTGAGTGTTGGAGGATAGAAAGGAGAAAAGCAACTTTGGGATAAATAATCAAAGAATAGTGGGTTAAACACACACACAAAATAGAGGATTGATGGATTGATTCTTAACCTCCAAAGAGAAGAGTAAAAATATAGCAATCAGCAAACTTTGTAAGTATAGGTATTAAATAATCTAATACATATTAAATATATGTACATTAAATAAATTTAATGAACTGTATAGAGAACAAATAAGCACACACTGCTGTCATGATTGGGGCCTGGAGAGAGTCCTCTTTGGCTAACCATAAGAAGGCTTAGCATGGTGGCTCTAGGAAGATGCCAGGTTCGAGACCAGTCTCATCAACTTACCAAGACCCTATATCAAAATTAAAAAATAAGCTGGGAGTGGTGGCACACACTTGTAATCCCAGTACTTGGGAGGTTGAGACAGGAGGAGGATGGCAGGTTCGTGGACAGTCTCAGCTACTTAGCAAGGCCTCCACAACTTAGTGAGACCCTGTTTCAAACTAAAGAATTAAAAAATAGGGCTGGAGGTGTAACTTGGAGGTAGAATGCTCCTAGGTTCAATTCCTAGTATGAAAAAAAAAAGAAAAGAAAAAGAAAAAGAAAAAAATAGGTCTAACAATATTCCAGTTACTTTGAACTTGCTCCCCTTCTGGTCTGACCCTAGGAATGAAGGAAAAGGGAATCACTAAGAAGGGAACCTGAGAATCTAAGTGGCCTGTTTTCAGAGTGCAGGACTCTATGAAAACATCTGCACTCAAATTAAGAATCCTAAAATGTTGTTAGAAAATAATAATCTAAAGTATTTTGCAACTGCTTGTGCATAAGACAGGGTATGTGCATACAGAACCAGATCTTCACTGTGAGCTGGACCAAGTAATTAAAATAATCTATACAAGATAGGCACGGTGGTACAAATCCCAGTACTTGGGAGAGCGACAGAGGAGGATCATAGATTTGACACCAGCCTCTACAACTTAGCAAGGTCCTCAGTAATTTAGTAAGACCCTGTTTCAAAATAGAAAACAAAACAGGTCTGGAGATGTAGCTTCAAGGTAGAATATCCCCGGGTGCATCCCTAGTACCACTCAACAACAACATCAACATCAACATCATCAACATCATCATCATCATCATCATTTCTACCTCCACAAATCAAAGTTTATTATTTGCATCTCCTCTGTAGATTGGTAGGCCCTGAACGGTAGTACGTTACCACACTTGCACGTTTCTGGGCTCAAATTACCACATGTATTTTGGTAATCAGCAAATGTCAATCACCAACAGGACAGTGACGAGACTGACGAGAGTGTGCGTCACTCAGGAGAACACTCATTTGTTGTCGTATTATTGCTGGCAAGGAAGTGAAATGGGACAGTAAACAGCGACTGAGACAGCTGTGGAAGAAAACCAAGGGGGTGGGGAGAAGTAGAAACAAATTAGGAGCAACTTGAAAGTGACACACAGTAGTAAAAAAAAAAAAAGGCCTAATAATGCGAGCGCAAGGCACATGGAACCTGGGGAGCCCTAATATGCCATTCAAACAGCAGGAGGTAAATAAACAGGAGAGCCAATACCGAGGCCAGCAACACTTCACTGCTGCCCCGACTCCAGGGCCCCGGGAGCCTCACGGCTCCTGTGTGATGTTGCGGCCCTCACTAACCAAGGACAGCAAATGAAACATTTCACAGGCCTTTGTTTTTAATGGACTCCTAATCTACTGACATAAAACTGTAATGCTAATTCAATAAGTAGGAATCAATAGCGCTCCTGAGAGGAAGTTCTGTGGATCTAGTGACAAAGTGAAGGAATGTTAAGTTAAACCTTAGGACCCAGGTAACTAACAGACAAAAGGAGATGGAAGATGCATTTCAACAGCCATGGTTAAGAGCTCCCAAGGAAACCAGTCTGCACATTAGTAATCGAGGAAATTGATGCACATGAAATAGAACTGGAATTGGATTTAGTCTGATTGACGAGTAAACAAACTGGTCAAGTGAGATATATACATGAACATAATTTTCTCTCTTTGTGTGTGTGTGGTACTGGGGTTTGAACATAGGGGCATGCTACCTCTGAGCTACATCCCCAGTCCTATTTTATTTTGCATTTTAAAACAGTGTCTCACTAAGTTGCAGAGGATCTTGCTAAGTTCCTGAGGCCGCAAACCTGTGATGCTCCTGTCTCAGCCTCCCAAGTACTGGGATTACAGGTGTGTGCCATCATGCCCAGCTTATCATGAATCCAAAAAAATTTTTTTTTGTGGTACTGGGGATTGAATCCAGGGGCATTGTACCTCTGAGCCACACTCCCAGCCCTATTTTTTTTTTAAATACTTTATTTTGAAACAGTGGAAGGCCTCACTAAGTAGCTGAGGCTGGCCATGAACCTACATCTTCCTGTCTCAGCCTCCCAAGTACTGGGATTACAAGCATGTGCCACCATGTCAAATTTATAAAACATAAAATACTCTGCTGTGTATTGATGAAGTATAGTCTACCAACTCATTCATTAAATATCTACTGAATGTGTACTGTGTGTCAGGCTCAGACCCAGGGCAAAGCCAAGCCCTGGCTCTCAAGGAACCGTCTATTGGGGAGGCGACACTAAGGGAAATGACCGCATGTGAGTCATGTTGTGTTGCCCAGGCTGGTAAGAAAAGGCAGGAGCGCGATGGCACGGGACGACGTTCAACACAGGATGCCGGGGAGCGGCCTGCCTACCTAGGCGACATCTGAGCGAGGCTGAAGGTCATGAAGAAGAGAAGAGGCGACAGCAAGTGGGGAGAGAAGCCGCTATGTGGAGTAAGCCGACCCCGGGCGCCAAGCGGAACACAGCCTACAGGGGGCTTCCTCCCCGGGACCGGAACCTTCTCCCAACAGCAATGTATTATGTCATGATAACCATGGCAATACAACTTCAGAACGAGGGAAGCAGTCTTCCTACTGTATTTAGCCACACCTAGAATACCGTTCAGGTCTGGGTCTTGCACTTTTCCTAAGAAGCAAACTCAGAAGAGATGCTGTAAGATGCACCAGCTGTGGCACATGAGGATCAGTGCAAGATGGTTAGCTAGAAGAGAGAGCTGTCAGAGACCACACGTGACAGTAGCCTTCACATATCTGAAGCAAAGGTGAGCCCTGGGCTTTTGTGCCTCCTTAACCCACAACCTGTCAGGGTCAGAAACTCCAGACTCATCTTCGAGTTACTCCTTGTGCCCTCCCTCCCTCGACCCCGGCAGGGTCCAGCACGATACCCAACAATACCCCGCCCGCCAGTCTCTTCTCGCCTGTATCCACAGTGAAAACTTACTACCTACAACATCGTCACGGGGCCCACTGCTCCCAGTGCTCTGTTCCCATCAACTACGGAACTAAGGAGAAAGCTTCTGAGAGGAGGGTCCAGAGGCCACCCTAACGCCAATCCCCACCTGCCCCGTGCTTTCATCTCTGCTGTCTTATGCTCTCGAGGGCCAGCTGGTCAGATGAGCTGGCTTTCCCTCTGCTTTCAGGGCCCTCCTTGCTGTCCTGAGCCTTTTAATCCTTTTTAATGTTGCCCTAATTGATGACTCTACTCAAAATATCCCTTATACCAGGAAGCCTTGCCTCTCCTCCAAAGGCAGAAGTTATCTTTGACATTTCTGAACTCTATAGTGTGTTATTGGAATTGTGTGTGTGTTGTGTGGTACCGGGGATTGAACTTTGGGGCATTTTACCTCTGAGTTACACCCCCAGTGCTTTCTTTTTGTTTTTTAAGGATCTCGCTAAGTTGGGGCTATCCTCAAACCTGCAATCCCCCTGTCTCTGCCTCCCAAATACTGGGATTATAGGCAGGCACCATTGTACTGGCTTATCAGAACTCCTCTGAAGGCCTTTGTCTCTCTGCCTTACAGTAAGGCTTGCGCTGTTCTCCCTGCTGGACTGGAGGCCCCTCATTCCCGCCCATCGCCCACAGCACCCTCTGCACAGGACAGGGGAGAAGGGAAAGGGATAGTCCTGGGCTCCTGGTCCACATTGCTCTGTATTACAGGGTCCTTCCTTCATCTTCTACCCCCTTCAAATCAATAGTCACAAAATGAAAGAAAAAATAAACCCTGATTTACAAAACACAACCCAAGTACCTAAGGCATTTTCTCACAGATATTTATTAGCTTATATACAACGTGTAGTCCTTTTTTTTTTTTTTGTGGTACTGTGGATTGAATCCAGGGTTATTTTACCTCTGAGTTACACTCTCAGCCCCCTTCTTATTGAAAATTTTATTTAGCGGTACTGAGGGTCGAACTCAGGGGTAGTCTATCTCTGAGTATACCCCTAGCCCTATTTTATTTTTTATTTTGAAACAGGGTTGTGAAAAATTACCACATGCTGGCCTTGTACCTGTGATCCTCCCATCTCAGCCTCCCAAGTACCGGGATTGCAGGCACCACCATGCTGAGCTCTTTTTATTTTTATTTTAAACCAGGGTCTCTCTATGTTACCATGCATTGGCATCAAACCTGCGATCCACCTGTCTCAGCCTCCCAAGCACTCTGATTACAGGCCAGTTTATAGGTCTTCTATTGATGACTAACATAGTAATTGATCTGGTATTATAAGCAACAATGGTTAAATCAGGCAAAGGAGGAGCAATACAGTTTCATTTAGGGAGTTATCACCTAGCTATTTCTGTACTGCTCAAAGCTAAAATAAAAATAAAACAACAAACTTTGTGGGTTTTTTTTTTTTTAAGTACTTATTTTACCTTACCATCCCCATCAAAGCTAAGTGCATTTTTTCCAATTGAATTTTCCCACCATAAAATACACCAGAAAAATGTGACACAGATCTTAAAATAGTCCTATATAAACAATACGTGAGTGTATATATAGAAGCACTTGCTGTATATAGAAATCACTGGATTTAAACGATGATAACTGTTGCTATTCTAGGACACAAAAGCCCCCTCTGACCAAAAGCTTTACTATTTCCCCAAATCCCAAAGGCTGACCAGTAAGCGGCTGGCCCACCCGGGCCCAGCATGACAGCGCCTCTCCTCCAGCCACCAAAACCACACTCCCAGGGAGGCCAGGGCTGACGGGCGCCAGAGACCTTTACTAGAGTGGAAAGTGGAATCATAGTTTCCTAAAAACAAACAAAAACTTAACTTCTTTGGTGAAGGTAGAGGTTTGTTTGATACCGAGATTATTTCCTGATAAGATCATTTCCTATGCAGGACCCTGAATTTATCTACTAATATAGGGATTATAACAGCTTCTGGAGGGAGTTATCCACTAATGTGGGGGTTTTAACAGCTTCCAAGGAGCAGGCTTGCTGCTGTCCTCTGGCCCCCAGGACACATAGGATGCAGGGAGGACTCTACTCACCGAGTCGTCACCTCTAAGGGATGTTTTTTTTAAAAAAGAGAAGCTGGGGGCTGGGTGTGTAGTTCATTTTTCTAAAAACTACCTCCTCTTGCATGTTTCTAGAGGTTTCCTCTGGGCTGAAATTTTAGCTTTTTCTGGTATTATTTTTGAGGTTATAATCATATCTTATCTCAATCATCATTACAGAGTGAAGGCTCCTTTTGGGGGGTACTGGAGATTGAAACCAGGGTTGTTCTACCTCCAAACTACATACTAACTTTTTTTTATTTTTCATTTTGAAATAGGGTCTCACTAAGTTGCTGAGTCTGGCCTCAAACCTACAGTCCTCCTGCCTCAGCCTCCCAAGTACTGGGATTACAGGCATGCCTTGCTAAACATGATCTTTTTTTTTTTTTTTTTGGTGGTACTGGGGATAGAATCCAGGGGCATTCTACCTCCGAGCTACACCCCCAGCCCTATTTTTAATTCTTTATTTTGAAACAGGGTCTCACTAAGTTGTGGAGGGCCTCACTAAGTAGCTGAGACTGGCCATGAACCTGTGATCCTCCTGTCTCAGCCTCCCAAGTATTGGGATTACAAGCATGCGCCACCAAGCCCAGCTAACACGATTATTTTCAAAAGATGAATTAGAAAAGGTAGGCACTGTGGTGCATGCTTCTAATCTCAGTATTTGAGAGGCTGAGACAGGAGGATCTCAGGTTCGCAACCAGCCTCAGCAACTTAGGCCATTCACAACTTAGTGAGACCCTGTTTCAAAAATAAAATAGGGCTGGAGTGTAGCTCAGAGCAGAATGCCCCTGGGTTCAATCCCTACTACTACTACTACTACTACTACTACTACTTCTACTACTACTACTAATAATAAATAAAACATAATTAGAAAATGGTTATTCATATCTCGAAAAGACTCATCACTTTACAAAGTAGATCATTTTTAATTTTTTATTTTGAGATAACTGTAAATTTGCAAATAATTATAAGAAAAAACTAGAAGATCCCTGTATCTTTTTTGCCCAAGGTCCCATGTACTT
This sequence comes from Graphiurus murinus, assembly GCA_004027655.1. Classification (NCBI taxonomy): domain Eukaryota; kingdom Metazoa; phylum Chordata; class Mammalia; order Rodentia; family Gliridae; genus Graphiurus; species Graphiurus murinus. Next base: position 21,882 of record PVLC010015528.1, read on the forward strand.
TTACCCAGTTTCCCCCAATGATAATAGCTCACAAAACTCTCACGCTCTATTACAGCCAGGATGCTGGCACTGAGGCCAGGCACAGGGCCTCCCCCATCCCCACAATGGTCCTCAACTGGTCTGTTATAGCCACTGCCCTCCCGCCCCCACCAAGGACAGATGGCTTTGGCCCTTCTGAAGTGAGAGCTTAGTTTTTCATTGGCGATGGCTCTTAAGCTTTAGTTTCACAAAATGGTAATCAGTAGGAAAGCATCCTTTTATGAACAAGAATTTGTTTTATACCCAATTTTTTTCCTGTTTTTTGTTGTTGTTGTTTTTTGTTTGAGTCTCACTAGGTTACCCAGGCTGTTCACCAAACTCCTGGGCTTAAACGATCCCCCAGCCTCAGTCTCTCTCCCTCACCTCTTTTTTTTTGTGGTACTGGGATTGAACCCACAGGCATTCTACCTCCGAGCTATACTCCCAGTCCTATTTTATTCTTTATTTTGAAACAAGGTCTCAGTAAGTTGCTGAGGGCCTCACAAGTTGCTGAGGCTGGTTGCAAACCTGCGATCCTCCTATCTCAGTCTCCCAAGTACTGGACTACAAGTGTATGCTATCATGCCTGCTTCAAGCCTCAGTTTCTTTTTTTTTTTTTTTTTTGGTACTGGGGATTGAACTCAGGGGCATTCTACCTCTGAGCTATACCCCCAGCCCTATTTTTTATTCTTTATTTTGAAACCGGGTCTCACTAAGTTGCGGAGTGCCTCACTAGGTAACTGAGGCTGTCCGCGAACCCAGATCCTCCGGTCTCAGCCTCCCGAATGCTGGGATTACAAGCGGGCGCCACCAGGCCCGGCTCAAGCCTCAGTTTCTTGAGTAACGGGGACTACAGATGTATGCCACCTTGCTTGGCTACACGCAACTACTTTTTTTTTGTTACTGGGGATTGAACCCAGGGGCATTCTACCTCGGAGATACACCCCTACACCCCCAGCCCCTATTTTTTATTCTTTGTTTTTGAAACAATGTCTCACTAAGTTGTAGAGAGACTCACTAAGTAGCTGAGGCTGGTCATGAGCCTGTGATCCTCCTGTCTCAGTCTCCCAAGTACTGGGATTTCAAGTGTGCACCACCACACCTGGATCTTTATTGTTATTTTTTAAATGGATCAACAGATTGCTGAGAGTCTCACTACTTGCTGAGGCTGTCCTTGAATCTGTGATCCTCCCACCTCAGCCTCCCAAGTACTGGGATTACAGGCATAAACCACCATGCCTGACTTTACACATAATTTGTGTGTGTGTGTGGTATTGGGGATTGAACCCAGTGGCATTGTACCACTGAGCTACACCCCCAACCCTATTTTGTATTCTTTATTTTTGAAACAGGGTCTCACTAAGTTGCAGAGGGCCTCACTAAGTAGCTGAGGCTCACCACAAACCCGTGATTCTCCTGTCTCAGCCTCCCAAGTCCTGGGATTACAAGCACACACACAGCTTTTGAAAACCCAAGTTCAGGGCCCAATCCTGACAAGATTAGCCAACCATGCTTCTCTGACTGGGGAACAGGGTGGGCAGTCATATAACTGAATGTTCAGCCACATAGATTGCCTTTAAGGGCTGGACAGACCCCAGTCTCGACTTAATAAATGTCTTGCAAAACACCTCTGTGGCAGTATTGTGTTTATTTTCCACACAGCTTCTCCTTCTTGGCTTCTCTCAATGTGATAGATTTAAGAGTTGCCAATAATTCAATTAAATAGGAATCCAGGTGCTGCCATGAAGGAATTCTGTAGCTGTTATTAAAGTCCCTAATGAGTTGGCTTTCTGTAAGGGAGATTATCTAAATGGGTCTAACTTCATCAGCTGGAAGTCCTTAAAAGCAGGACAAAGGCTCTCTCAAAAAGAGAGAGAATCCTATAGAATCAGGGATGGTGGTACTTGCCTGTAATTCTAGTACTTGGGAGGCTAAGGCACGAGGATTGCAGGTTCAAGGCTAGTCTCAGCAACTTAGACTCTGTTTCAAAATAGAAAAATAAAATAGGGCTCAGGGTGTAACCCAGAGGCAGAGTGCCTCTGAGTTCAATCCTTAGTACCACAAAAATGAAGAAATAAAATAAACAATTAAATAAATAATCCACCTGTAAAATACAGCTTCAAATCTGGCCTGCGGGTTCCAGGCCACCTATGATCTTTGCTTCTTGTTGGCCAGCCCTCTCAACTCTGGACTTTTAGCCCCCACAGCACATACGCCAGATTCCTTCACAGATGTGTATCTATGTGCACGTGCGTATCTCCTACCGGTTCTTTTTCTCTGGTTGAACCCTGAGACTGATTGAGGATCCATGCTGCAAAGGGATTTAGAAAGCAGCTCACAAAAGAAAACTAGGATTACACTAAGTTCTCATTTCCCAAAGCCAAGACAATGGACAACCAATAGTGTCTGAAGACAGACGAATGGGCCAGTGCTGTGTAAGACAAACCTGCTCAATTCACTTCTTGCTGGAAACAGCAGACATGACAAGTAAAGTAGCAGGTTGGAAGCAAAAATCACCCTTGAGTAAACTGTGGCAGAGTTGAGAAGACAAGACGCCAAACCCTTCACTACTCTCTCCACTACTCTCTTGTCCGTCCGAGTGGACTGCCTCACGCCGCACCTCGCACCTCCCTGGTGGGCTCCAGGCTGCCTTCCCGCCCGTCCTGCCCGCCGTCAGCTTGTGCTCGCTTTCGCTCACTTAGACTTGCTGCCAGACACGGTAGCCAGAAACCCAGCGAGAGGCAACTAATAGAAAACTCCAGCCATTATGTGACTTGCTTGATGGGCTATCCAAGTGATTTTTGTGAGAAAAATCTCATGAACCAACAGAATGGAGGCTGAAGAGTTTTTTCCATTATTCCTCTCTCCCAGAGTATTTAAAGACTCGGATTTTCCCATCTTTTGGGGAAATGTTTTCTTATAAATAGCGAGGCATGCCGGGCATCTTCCTTCATCTTTTTTGGTGGTCTGGAGTACTCGCTGGAATGTTTTCCTAGTAAATGATCAGCAATGGAAAACATGGCGAAGACAAAAGACGGCCCTCGGGCTGGGATGATGGGAACCGGCTCGTCCTTCCCAAGAGACAGGTGGCTCTTCTATAGAACCGAGGGGTTATTTTAGAACCAACCAGTCTATTTCTGTCTTTCCTTTAGACTTGCAGCCTTGGTAAGGATGATAAATGAGCACTTACTAGTTAGGTAATGGTTCAACAGACTAGTAATAGCCCCATATACCCAATAATAGCAGGAGATTTTTAAAAGAGAAATACATTTCTGCTTCCCAAATACTAGTTTTTTAATTTTATGATTTGCTCTTCTGCTCCTTCCATTTTGGGGAGGGGTGGTACTGGAAATTGGACCCAAGGTTATTCTGCCTCTGAACTATACCTTCAGCTCTTTTTATTTTTTAAACACTAAGTTGCTGAGGTTGATCTCGAACCTACAATCTTCCTGTCTCAGCCTCCCAAGTACTAGGATTATAGGCATATACCACCATGCCCAACTCCACAGTTATCTTTCTAAAAAAAACTACACATGTTACTCTCTGCTTAAAATTCTCCCCTGGCTTCTCATTACGTTTTAAAGAGTTTCAGTGTGGTGATATGGCCTACAATACCTGTCATTGTAAAATCTCTCTCCAGCTACATCTCTTATATCTTTGCTCATTCCATGCCTGAGCACACTTTTTGCGGTTCCCCAAACTAGATACGCCATTCACTGTCGCCTCTGCCTCCAACGTAGTCCCCCCTTGGCTCCTGTACCTTTATTCTTTCTCAAAGATGCAATTCAAGAACTATCTTCTCTTGAGTCTCCCTAACCCCACCTACATGGCTGGGCTTGGTTCCCTACAAGCCTTCCTGAGCTCTGTGAGCATTTCTTTT
>PVLC010015528.1:25879-37308 GCA_004027655.1 Graphiurus murinus
CGGTACTGGGGATTGAACTCAGGGGCATTCTACCTCCGAGCTACGCCCCCAGCCCTATTTTTTATTCTTTATTTTGAAACCAAGTCTCACTAAGTTGCGGAGTGCCTCACTAGGTAGCTGAGGCTGGCCGCGAACCCGGATCCTCCGGTCTCAGCCTCCCGAATGCTGGGATTACAAGCGTGCGCCACCACGCCCGGCTCTCTGTGAGCATTTCTTATGCTGTGTTATCACTTTCACCTTGGTGAAACCTCTCTCAACCATGAAAATTCTCAAAGGCAAAGGTTCTCTTTCACATCTAATGTCTCAGAGACTAGCACAGTGCCTGATACATAACACTCTCAATAAATGTCGAATCAATTGGTGGCGCACGCTTGTAATCCCAGTATTTGGGGGGCTGAGATGGGAGGATTGCAGGTTTGAGGACAGCCTCAGCAAGTAGTGAGACTCTCATCAACCTATAGCAAGAGCTTGTTTCAAAAAGTAAAAATAAAATAGGGCTGGGGTGTAGCTAGGAGGTAGAATGCCCCTGAGTTCAATCCCCAGTACAAAAAAGAAAATGGAAAGGGGATACAGATTCAGGGAGGAAAATGGTATTATCTTTGCAAGATCCTGTCGTAAGAAGAGACTGTTTTCCTTCCTGGGACACAACGTAGTGAATGAGGCCAGGGACTGCTTGCTGACTGTAATTTTAGCAACTATTTCCCAGAAGAGTGACCGACTGTTGTTACCTAATCTGAGGCCTCGTACATAAAAGGCAGTCATTTCCTATTTAATTTAATTGTACTGATTTTATTATTTTAACTTCTACTCACACTAAATTCTGGAAAAGTTACAATAGAGTGTGTCCCCAGATGAAGCCAGCCTGGAAAACAAGTAGAAGCCAAACCCTGGGCTCCTTCCTGTGGAGCTTGAGCGTATCTCCAAAGAATGTTCATTGTCCTCGTAAACATAAAACATGAATTCTGCCTGGAAATCAGGACTCTAATATTCAAATATGATGGGTTGTCTAGTTAACAAAAAAAGAAAAAAAAAAAAGTTCATTGCCAGGCACAGTGGTGCACAACTGTAATCTCAGTACTTGGGAGGCTGAGACAGGAGGATTGCAGGTTCAAGGCCTATGCATGATGAGGTAATTTAATGAGACTGTTTCAAAGTAAAATAGGGCTAGACATGTAGCTCAAAGGTAGAGCCACCAGGTTCAATCCCTAGTACCACAAAAAAGAAAGGAAATAAGATGTGTACTTATTTTACTGAGTGAAAGAACAGATGAAGGAATGAATAGTTAAAAGAATTCAACGTTCATTTGCTTATGTAAAGATCCTTAAAAGCAGACCATACTGTGTGTATGGGGAGGGGGGGGCAGGGATTCTGGTGATTGAATTGAATTGGAAACAGGGTCTCAATAAGTTGCTGAGAGCCTTGATAAGTTCCTGAGGCTGGCTTTGAAGCTGGGATCCTCCTGTTTCAGCCTCCCAAGTACTGGGATTATAGGTATTCATCATTATACCCAGCTGACAATCTATCTTAAGCCTTCTGGGAGCAAGCGCCAAGAATGTCATTCAGAAGATCCAGGCTGCTCTTGGTCACTGACCTTCATTAAAAGGGCACTGTTTTTAGAGCTCAAATGTGTGTGACAGGACCTTAGAGGATACTATCAGTGAGCAAGGTGTGGTGGCCTATGCCTGTAATCTCAGCACTGGGGAGGCTCAGACAGGAGGATCAGAGGTCTGAGGCCAGCCAGCCTCAGCAACTTAGCAGGGCCCTCAGCAACTTATCAAACCCTGTCTCAAAATAAAAAATACATAAATGAAAAGAGCTGAGTGTATAGCTCAGAGATAGAATGCCCTTGTGTTCAATCCCCAGTATGAAGAAGAAAAGTAGAAAGAGGAGGAGGAGGGGGGGGAGGAAAAGGAGAAGGAGGAGGAGGAGGAAGAGGAGGAAGAGAAGGAGGAGGAGGAGGAGGAGGAGGAGGAGGAGGAGGAGGAGGAGGAGGAGGAAGAAACTATCAGTGATTAAGAGCTTAAACTTTCAAGCTAGACAGGTCTGGGTTTGAATCCTTTGGCTTTGAGGCTAGCCTCAGTAATATAGTGAGGTCCTCAGCAACTTAGTGGGACCCTGTTTCAAAATAAATAATAAAATAATTTATTTTATTATTATAAAATAAATAATAAAAGCTGGGGGGTGTAGCTTAGAGGTAGAAAGCCTCTGAATTCCCCCAATAACAACAACAAAAACCCCAGAAAGAAATATAAATTAGAGGTTCTACAAAGACCATACTGTATATCACAGCATTCAATGCCATATAAGAGCTCTTCCACAGAGCAATTCTACCAATTGTTCAGTGTCTTGAAACCACAGTTCTGCGGCTGGGTGGGTCAAAGGCGTCACGGAGATGTCCTCCCTCCCCTCTCACCTCTAGAAGTAGTTGCTCCCGCTTACTGGATGAGGCAGTGGGGAGGGCGGCCCATGAAGGAAGCGCGGACAGCCACTGCCCTTGTCAAGTTTCCTCTGTGAAGAAACAGAAGGCTTCAGTTCCTGGAAGTGGCCAAGCTCTAGGATAGAGAACTAAGGAGCTCCTGTGCATGCCCTAGGAATCTCATCTCTGTGCAGAGCGCCACCGCAGCCGCACTGCGACACACTTGCTTTTGCATCTGTCAGGAAACTGGAATGATAATAAACACAGGTAGCTTGCAAATACACAATAAATGGAAGGAAGTTGGCAGAGAGCAGAGAAAGACTCAAAGACCAAGGGAATGAGGAGAGGAGCCCACGAGAGAACGAGGGTTCACAATGGCCACGCCGACCCTGACAGCAGCCAAGACTCCTCGGCTGAGGATCCAAATCCGCTTGAGGTCAGTCGGGTCTCCTCCAGTGCCGGTCAGAGATTCATCAAACAACTATTTTTACTGAACACACACTATAGGCTAAGCCATGTACTGGGCACCGGGGACTAAAATACCAATACATACAGGTAAGACTCATCCTTACTGCCAAGGAACCGGAGCCTCGTAGTGAAGACAGGCGAGTAAAGTTGACCTAGACTCTTGGCTGACCTCCAGGTAACAGCTTGCTGATTAACTGACCATCCTGACTCTCTGACCACGTCCCAGCTGAGGCCTTCAGCACGCCGGGCGCTTTTGGCTTTTAGACTATTATCTAGTACTCCTCTAGATTAAGTCAAATGTTCACTAAGAATTGATGACTTTTATTCTCAAACCTATTGAGGACATCTGTACATGCTGCGATTATGTAATTTAAATATCATGGGAAGCCAGGTGTGGTGGCACACACTTATAATCCTAGTACTTGGGAGGCTGTGACAGAAGGATCACAGGTTCAAGGACAGCCTCAGCAATTTAGTGAGGCTCTCAGCAACCTAGTGAATCCCTGTTTCCAAATAAGAAATAAAATAGGTATGAGGATGTCGCTTAAAGGTAGAATGCCCCTGGGTTCAATCCCTAGTACTGAAAAAAAAAAAAATCATGGAAACGTATGAGAAGAAAAAGTCACTATTTGTACAGACACTAGGTTGAATCTTCTGCAAAGACTCAGTGAAAGCAAGATGCTATACATGCCGGGGCAGCAGCCTGAGTCTGTAATCCCAGTACTTGGAGGGCTGAGATGGAAGGATTGCAAGTTCAAGGCCAGCCTCAGCAATTTATCAAGGCTCTTAGCAACTTAATAAGACCTAGTTTCAAAATAAAGAAAAAAATATGGCTGGGAGTGTAGCTGAGAGGTAGCATGCCCCTGGGTTCAACTTCTAGTAACAACAACAAAAAAAGCATACATATATATGATCTGACTTGGTGGCAAACCAGAGTGTGTCCCCAACATAATCTTGGGGAGTCCAGAGACAAGTGAATGAAAACATCAAACTCACAGAGAAGCTGTGAGATAGATCAGCCTCAGGCAACAGGGGGCGGCCAGGTCTCAGCTGGTGCAAGAGGCCATGGCAGCCCAGCGCAGGTGGGGAGGAGGGCCGGGGAGGAGGGGCGGGTGTCTCATTAGGTGTCCTCTTCCTTCCCCACAGGCTTTTGGCTTTCCTCATCCCCAGGTTCACAGTGCTAGCAGCGTGAGGGGGGCAGGGTCGAGAGGGTGGGCTGGGGCTCAGTTAGATCTAGGTTCACAACCTCCAAGCCCTCCTCTCGGGCACCTTCCTTCCCTGCACACCATCACAGGTTACGACAACTGTCAGAGAAAGCGACCAGAGGCACCAGCTGGGGCCCGTGCAGCTCCAGAGTCTACAGAGAACATGGCTAACGCCCAGAGGAAGGCGGCTAACCACCCGCATTGGCCCAAACCAGGTCAATGGGTTAATATGGAAAGGACGAAAGCAAGAGTAGTAATGATCTGTAAAGAGATAAGGAGCCTTAACTGGAAACGAGAAGCAGGAACAAGAAGTTCTAGACAACAACCAGCCAAAGTTAATGATAAGAGAATTGCAGGAGCTGAGGTAAAGGGCCAGTGGCTGGGCCGCACAGCTGCACTGCAGGTCGGGGACCCCTCCTCAAAAATGCTGGAGGGGGGAAAACGCAAAATACAAAGGAAGACTGAGACAGGAGGAACAGGGCTTGGGCTGCAGCCTGAGGCCCTGGAAATTGTCCTTGAAAGAGCTTTCCCTACTCAATGTCTCCAGTGTGTGTGTGTGTGTGTGTGTGTGTGTGTGTGTGTGTGTGTGTGTGTGTGTGTGTGTGTTACTGGGGATTAAACTCAGGGACATTCTACCCTGAACTACATTCTCAGTGCTTGTTTGTTTTAAAACAGGGTCTCACTAGGTTGCTGAGAGTCTCTATATTGCTGAGGCTGGCCTTGAACCTGCAATCCTCCTGTCTTAGCCTCCCAGGTACTGGGATTACAGCCGTGTGCCACCATACCCAACTTCCATCTCAATTTTCTTTTCTCCTTAGTGTGCTCCAGGTTAGCCTTGGCCAATGAAGCCACTCTTCCCATTTTTTATTATTCCTTTGTTGAAACAATGCTCACTTTGCTTCCACCACACCTCTCTGGTTTCTGTCTCAGTCCTCTTTGCTGGGTCCTTTCTCTCAGAGAAATGACCTCACTTAGGCTCCCAGTGTTAAGTACTACCATTTGCTCTGGGCCACCTGTGTACCTCCACTCGGATTGTTCCTCTGAAGCCTACAATCACACCTCTACCTGCCCACTTCATCCCACCAGGCTGTATACAGAGCGGAGCAAACTCGAACTTTCTCTCAATCTATTCCTTCTTTGAGGGATAAGGACACATCAACGTTCACCCAGGTGCTCAATGCCCAAACCCAGGTCTCATCCTTAATATCTCACTAGAATCTAATGCGTGTGTGTGTGTGTGTGTGTGTGTGTGTGTGTGGTACTGGAGCTTGAACCTAGGGGCATTCTACCTCCAAGCTATACCCCCAGTCCTATTTTTTATTCTTTTTTTTTTTTTGCAGTACTGGGGATTGAACCCAGGGGCACTCTACCTCCGAGCTATACCCCCAGCCCTATTTTTTTTTTTTGAAATCAGGTTTCACTAAGCTGCGGAGTGCCTCACTAGGTAGCTGAGGCTGGCCGCGAATCGGAATCCTCTGGTCTCAGCCTCCCAAATGCTGGAATTACAAGCGTGCGCCACCACGCCCGGCTCTTCTTTATTTTTTTGAAACGGGGTCTCACTAAGTTGTAGAGGGCCTCATTAAGTAGCTGAGGCTGGCCGAGAACCCGAGAATCCAGTCTCAGTCTCCCAATTACTGGGATTACAAGCGTGCACCACCATGCCCGGCTCCAGAATTTGATCTTTCCTTCATCAAATCTCCTTCCTCCTCACCAAGTGCAGTGTGCACACAAGTCTCTATTGCTCTCAACTTCATCACGATGTGTGACTACAATGCGCCAATAAGAATAAAAATAAATAAAGGAAGAATGTGCTCTTTCCCTCCACCCCCTTGTCGCCAAGGTCTTTCCCTGAATGACATCAGCTGAGCTCACTAACTGATCGCCATGCCTTATTCTCCACAACAAATTCTCTGCAGAATATTTAAAGTACCCTTTCAAAAAGTAACTAAGAAGCCGGGCGTGGTGGCGCATGCTTGTAATCCCAGAATTTGGGAGGCTGAGCCCAGAGGATCTGGGTTCGCTGCCAGCCTCAGTTACCTAGTGAGGCATTCTGCAACTTAGTGAGACCCGGTTTCAAAATAAAGAATAAAAAATAGGGCTGGGGGTATAGCTTGGAGGTAGAATGCCCCTGAGTTCAATCCCCAGTATCGCAAAAAAAAAAAATAAAGGTAACTAAGATTTTATCATTTTCAGACTCAAAATCTTCCTATGCACCTAAGGTTTAAAAACAACCCCGTGGGGGTGGGGGGAGTGGCGTGGCTCCACGGCAGAGCACTTGCCGAGCACGCCTGAGGCTCTGAGTCCATCCCCAGCATGGCAGAGACAGCCTTCCACCAGGCGAGGCCTCACTGTCCGCCTTCATCTCCCAGGCCTTTTTCTTTTTTTTTTTTTTTTTTGCAGTACTGGGGATTGAACTCAGGGTCATTCTACCTCCGAGCTATACCCCCAGCCCTATTTTTTTTTTTTTTATTCTTTATTTTGAAACAGGGTCTCACTAAGTTGCGGAGGGCCTCGTTGTTGAGGCTGGCTGCGAACCCGGATCCTCCAGTCCCAGCCTCCCAAATGCTGGGATTACAAGCGTGCGCCACCACGCCCGGCCTCTAGAAACTTCTTGCTGTCCCTTAAATATGACCAGCCTGTTCCTGTCGAAGGTCTTGCTCCTCTGTCCTCACTTGTGGATCACTCCTCTCTAAGTTTTCATGTCACTGTTTCCCCATTTCATTCTGGTTCTGCTCCAAAGTCACCTCCTCCTGAGGCCTTCCCAGACCATCCGATCTAAAAGAGTGCCCCTTCCCCCTCCCCCCTCCACCCGCCGTCGGTCATTACACCCTCTTCCTGTGCCAGATTCACCAAGTTACCAGAACCTGATGCTCTCTATCAGTCTTGGGGGGGGGGGGTGTAGTACTGGGGATTGAAGGCAGGAAGGGGACTGTCACTGAGCCACATCTCCAGTCCTTTCTGTTTTGAAACAGGGTCTCCCTAAGTTACCACATGCTAGCCTCAAACCTGCAAGTCTCCTATCTCAGCCTCCCAAGTATGGGAATTCCAGTACAGCCATGCACCACCACACCCAGCTTCTGGTGTTCTATTTCTTTTTTGTTGTTGTTGTTGTACTGGGGATTGAACTCAGGGGCATTCTACCTCTGAGCTACACCCTCATTCCTATATTTTTATACTTTATATTGAAACAGGGTCTCACTAAGTTGCAGAGGGCCTCACTAAGCAGCTGAGGCTGGCTGTGAACCCTGATCCTCCAGTCTCAGGCTCCCAAGTACTGGGATTACAAGCGTGCACCACCACACCTGGCTTTGTTCTATTTCTTATATACTTACTTCTTCAGTCCATTCTCCACTTAGATACAGACTCCACAACAGCAGGGACAGGACCTTATTCAACTCTGTACCCTCCATGTCTAGAATGTCACCTGGCACGTAGTGGATGTCTCACCAATGGTTCCAGGTGAATTCTGACTGACACCCTAGGTCCCACATTTTTAAGCATCTGTCTACTAAATACTAATGATCCACATCTTTCTCTTTTCCTCTAAAACCAAGAGATTCATCAGATAAGAATAACAAAAAATGTATGACAAGCCGGGTGTAGTGGCACATACCTGTAATGCCAGTACTTGGGAGGTGAGACAGGAGGATCACAGGTTCAAAGCCAGTCTCAGTACAACTTAGTGAGGTACTCTGCAACTTAGTAAGACCCAAGAAATAAAAATAGAGCTAGGGGTGTAGCTTGGAGGTAAAATGCCCCTGGGTTCAATTTCCAGTACCAGAAAAAAAAAAAAATTCAAGTACACACCACCCATCTTAAGAAATAAGACACTAAAAATGTAGTTGAAGCTGGGCATGGTGGTACACACATGTAATCCCAGTACTTGGGAGGCTGAAACAGGAAGATTACAGGTTTGAAGCCAACCTCAGCAATTTAGCAAGACCCTGTTTCAGGTTCGAGAACAGCCTCAGCAAGTAGTGAGACTCTCATCAACCTAGTAAGACCAAATTATTGTTTCCAAATAAGAAACAAAATGGGCCTAGGGGGATGGCTTGGAGGTAGAATGCCTCTGGGTTCAATCCCCAGTACCCCTCCACCCCCGCACACACACGAAATGTAGTTGAAGCTGGGCAAGGTGGTAAACACCTATAATCCCAGTACTTAGAAGGCTGAGACAGGCCAGCCTCAGCAATTTAGCAAGACCCTGCTTCAAAATAAAAAACCCCAAATTTGGGGGGGTGTAGCTCAGTGGCTGAGCGCCCCTGGGTTAAACCCTCAGTATCACATACACACACAAATGTAGGTGAGCTTCACTAAGACCCATTCCACTATGGTACCTAAGACCAGGTTGACAAAACCCTGAAAGAAAAAGTATTTGATTTATCTTAATTAATTAATTAATTAGTTTAGTGGCACTGGAGTTTGAACCAAGGAGTGTTCTCTCTCTGCGCTACACCCACAACCCAATTTGGGTTTTTTTGAAACAGGGACTTGCTAAGAAGCTGAGGCTAGCCGGGCGTGGTGGCGCACGCTTGTAATCCCAGCATTCGGGAGGCTGAGACCGGAGGATCCGGGTTCGCGGCCAGCCTCAGCTACCTAGTGAGGCACTCCGCAACTTAGTGAGACTCCGTTTCAAAATAAAGAATTAAAATAGGGCTGGGGGTATAGCTCAGAGGTAGAATGCCCCTGAGTTCAATCCCCAGTACTGCCAAAAAAAACCAAAAAAAAAAACAAAACAAAAAAAAAAAAAAAAAGAAGCTGAGGCTGGCTGCAAACCTGCAATTCTCCTGTCTCATCCTCCCAAGTACTAGGATTACAGGTGTGTACCACCCACTCAGCTTATTTTTTATTCTTTAACCTGCTTTTAAAAGACAGAGTAAAAGCGGGAAAATAAAATTACATGACAAAGTACAATAAGCAGGAAAAAAAGGGGTACCCGTACTGCAGGGACTTTGGGTTTCTGGAGGAGGGAACAAAAGCGGAGGAGCTGACACCAGAGAAGTGGGCAGGAAGCAACAGGGCAGGGTCACAGAGAACAACCGCCAATGACATGCGGCTGCGTGAGGATCTGATCTGGTACAAGGCGGACCACGTCACAGGGCATTTAGATGGATACTGTAATTTTTTTTTAGTAGTGGTGATTAAACCCAGGAGTATTCTACCTCTGAGATACAAGCTTTTTATTTCATGTTGAAACAGGGTCTTGTAGCCGGGCGTGGTGGCGCACGCTTGTAATACCAGCATTGGGGAGGCTGAGACCGGAGGATCCGGGTTCGCAGCCAGCCTCATCTACCTAATGAGGCCCTCTGCAACTTAGTGAGAGCCTGTTTCAAAATAAAGAGTAAAAAATAGGGCTGGGGGTGTAGCTCGGAGGTAGAATGCCCTTGAGTTCAATCCCCAGTACCGCAAAAAAAAAAAAAAAAAAAGAAACAGGGTCTTGTTAGGTTGCTGTGAGTCTCGCTAAATTGCCGAGGCTGACCTCAAACCTGTGATCCTCCTGTCTCAGCCTCCCTAGTACTGGTATTATAGGCATGTGCCACTGAGCCTGGCTAGATGTCACTATAATTTGTGTGTGTGTGTGTGTGTGTGTGTGTGTGTGTGTGTGTGAGAGAGAGAGAGAGAGAGAGAGAGAGAGAGAGAGAGAGAGACAGAGAGATACACTGGGGATTGAACTCAGGGACATTCTACTTCTTAGCCACATTCCCAGCCCTATTTGACTTCTATTTTTTGAAATAGGGTCTCGCTAGGTTGATGGGAGTCTCTCTACTTGCTGAAGCTGTCCTTGAACCTGTGATTCTCCTGTCTAGCCTCCCAAGTACTGGGATTACAAGTGTGTGCCATCATGCCTGGCTGACACTACAATTTAATCACACTGTTCAGCATGGCGGCACATATTAAAGTTTGAAAGCAAATGTTGCAATTGACAAGGGGGATGAAAGTGTGTGGCCCCAAAGTACGTGGGAGATAGGTGGATATCTTTTCAATTAGAATATTTGTAAAGGACTTACTAAAATTAGAATTAAATCGCGAACACCATGACCCATTAAAGAGAGATCTTTTGGAGTTCTGTGCTAAAAAGCAGTTTCAGAAACCCAACATGCTATGTGACGAGATCTCTAATATATTGAATAGTACTTACTATTCTACCATAGCAATGACTGATTCCATGGAGAACAGCTGGTTCTCGTTTTGAGGGGAGGGGATAAAAACTCAAAGATGGGCCTGGGATATCTTGTTTCTGCCCAAAAGTCCACAAAAGGAGCCAGCTTAGAGGATCAAATGGCAATTTGACCATGAATTCTGTGAAAATCTAGCAGTCACAATCATATTGAAAAAGGCCCCGGGGTTGGGGTAAGGGGAGTGGACCTTACAAACTACAGGGGAACTGTAGGGAGGAAGGCAAGCAGAGGAAAAAACCCAGCCAGGCTCCCAAGCTGAACCTCAAGCCGAGACGTGGGGCTTTTTTGTAATTCAGCTATCCAGAGGGCACTTTTCTCCTTGCTCACACAAAGGTACCGATTGTGCTAGATTTGGTCCTGGGTATGGGAATCTGGAGTACATGAGCTTCCAGTATTGTTATTTATAGGAAGTATTACATTAGCTGGGCACGGTTGCACACATCTGTGATCCCAGTACCTGAGAGGCTGAGACAAGAAGTCTCAGGTTCATGATCAGCCTGGGCAACTTAGTGAGACCCTCTGCAACTAGTGAGACCCTGTTTCAAAATTTTAAAAAAGGCTGCAGGTGTAGCTCAGGAGTAAAGCATCCCTGGGTTCAATCTCTAATTCCACAAAAGAAGAAGAAGGGGAAGGAGAAGGAAAAGGAGAAGAAGTACCCATGAGTGTCGGGAAGAGTTCTATCAGTGCAACTCAGAGGGCAAAGATGCAGTCTGGATAGGATCTGTAGAATTCTGTCACCTCTAAAGTAAGAGATTGCACTCAAAAGTTAGTAAGCACAAGATACAAAAAAAAAAAAAAAAAAAAAGACAGGCTTGGACAATCCCATTGCTATAAAAAGCTTAGCCCAATAAAGCTGCCACCTTCACTGGCAAATAAATCTATAACCCCTGAATGAAAAAAAAAATGGTAGTAATACTTTTCAAAATACACAAGTATAAGCCGGCGTGGTGACGCACACTTGTTATCCCAGCATTCGGGAGGCTGAGACCGGAGGATCCGGGTTCGCGGCCAGCCTCAGCTACCTAGTGAGGCACTCCGCAACTTAGTGAGACTCGGTTTCAAAATAAAGAATAAAAAATAGGGCTGGGGGTATAGCTCGGAGGTAGAATGCCCCTGAGTTCAATCCCCAGTACCGCCAAAAAAAAAAACCAAAAAAAAAAA
>PVLC010015529.1:0-37031 GCA_004027655.1 Graphiurus murinus
AGCCCTGGTGGCACTAATGGCACCGTCCACCACGGCGGTGCCCCCCAGAGGCAAATGCTGGGGAGGCCTGAAGTTCCTGCAGCTTTGCAGTCTAACATACCTAAGCCACACACACTCCGGGTCTTAGAGTGCCAGAATGCTGAACCGCAGAGGGGCGTGCTGCCTCCCTGGCCTGCTGGTGACCCTGGCCTCACCTGGGGAGGCCCCTTCCCTATGAAAGATCACTTCGTCTCTGTGACAACTCCGCCCCGGTCCACGCTAAGAAGAGACGATCAATTGTGTTGACTTATGACTGCGGGTTTTTGTGTTCCAGATCGCTATCCACAGAGGATTTCCTAATGCGGTTGGACCGGAGCCCACAAATGCAAAGACGAGCTGGTGTGCTACACAAGACGCATGCCCGGAGTCACAGCTGCAGCCGTGCATTTGGGCTGAGGAAGCTGAACTCTTTGTAAAGCACAAGGAGGCTGGTGTGTGCGTGCGGGGGCTTCCTTCCATGGTGGTAACTCCCCTGTGGAATGACAGAGCTGGCGGCCTTGCAGGCAGAGAGAGCTGAGCTGGTACAGAGTCTTGTTCACCTCGTCTCCTCTCTCTTCTTCCCTCCCTCCTCCCCTCCTTCCTCTGGGAGAGCAGATATTTCCCCTGATAGTTTGCAAGCATTCTAAAGACAAGCAGTTGCTACCTGAGTTCACCTTTCTTCTCTCCAGTCCCACCAGAAAGTGACGAAACAACACATCTAAACATGTCTTGTCATTCCAAAGAGGAGTCTGTGGCTCGGTGGAGACTTTGATTAAAAAAAAAAAGTTTTTAAGTTGCTTTTATAAACTGCTTTTCCTGGACTGGATAGAAATCCATTCAAAACTACTTTGTGGGCTGCAATCTAGAGCATGCTTAGATTGCAAGAGGCTCTAGGTTCGACTCCCAGCATCCCCCCTGAGAATCTACTTCAGATAAATACAGAAATATAACTCTCCCACATACCCCCCAGGAAAGCTGTGGGCGGGCTGGCCGCCGTCCCCGACGTGCCCATTGGCACCTCCATCAAGGTGCACGTGAGGGATGTTGTTGCTTACCTCCTGAGCACCAAAATGCCATGGGAACAGCCCAGGGCTGGACTGAGGAGCCCAGGACACATGCGTGGGAGCTTGAAGACGGCCAGGGCTGCTTCCGCCCACACTGCTGACGGGTTGTGCCTCCTGTATAGTTTGATGTGTTTAGAGCCACGTTCAGGACTTAAAGTCACCCTTTTTCTCGCATCCTTTTCTTTCACCTTTGACATAGGCTTGTTATCAAAGAGAATTTAAGGACATGGTCATCCCATTCCAGATGTGTGTTTCTGAATTTTTGAATCTGGACACCCTGGTTCTTTTCTTCTTTTTCTTCTCCTCCTCCTCCTTCTTCTTTTCTTCTCTCTTCTCTTCTCTTCTCTTCTCTTCTCTTCTCTTTCCTTCCCTTCCCTTCCATTCCCTTCTCTTTTCCCCTCCCCTCTCTTCTTCTATCTCTTTCCCTTTCTTTCTTTCCTTCCTCCCTTCTTTCTTTTCTCTCTCTGAGCTGGTACAGAGTCTCTCTCTCTCTCTCAGTACTAAGGATTGAACCCAGGGACATTTTATCTCTGAGCTATACCTCCAGCCCTATTTTACTTTGAAACAGGGTCTTGCTAAGTTGCTGCAGCTTGGCCTTGAACCTATGATCCTCCTGCCTCAGCCTCCCAAGTACCTGGGAGGACAGGCGTGCACCCCCATGCCATCTTGCACCCTGACTTTCTAAAGCTTGCCCCTCATCTAACCCATCACCCTTCATTTGTCTGCCACAGTGACAGGCACTGCAGAAGATATGACAGCAAGACAAAACATGGTTCTTGACTCCAACAAGTTAACATTTTGCTCAGGGGACAAGATTAATGTGTATGATACAATTTGTCAATAGCAGGCTGTCTGTGAAGGACAGAAATGGGTGATGCTGGTTGTGACTACGTTAGAGCGATCCAGAGGAGAAAGCACATTTCAGGAGGTGGGGTCGGCCTGAGCAAGGGCACAGAAGATCCAAGATGGGTAAAGGGACGTCCCTGCCTGAGAGAAAGGGTGTAGGTGTCAATAGGGAAACCCGATTCCAGAAAGATCTGAAGGCTGGCAGTAGTGCAGCCTCCCTGGGGCAGGTACTAGGGAGCCCCAACTG
Source organism: Graphiurus murinus (assembly GCA_004027655.1). Taxonomy (NCBI): domain Eukaryota; kingdom Metazoa; phylum Chordata; class Mammalia; order Rodentia; family Gliridae; genus Graphiurus; species Graphiurus murinus. Next base: position 2,176 of record PVLC010015529.1, read on the forward strand.
GTAACTGGACAGGAATGTGCCCATGAGGAAGGAGAGTCAGGACAGTCCTAGTCAAGGAGAGGATGAGAGAAGCATGACTAACTGGAAGGACACTTCAGGAAATCAGAGGCACACCCAGAAAGGAAGAGAGCCCGGAGGGGTGACCGTGAGGCCGCGGAAGAGATGAAATGAGAAAACAACACTGAGTGCTGAGCACGGTGCTTGGGACTTAATATATGCTCAGTAAATGTGGCCTCCTAGGACTCTATAGTTGCTGCTGTTAGCTCTCTGTGTGAGAAGAAGGTAGAATGCCCTGGGTTCCATCCTCAGTGCCACACACACACACACACACACAAATAAAAATACTTTCAAAATAAAATAAAATCAAACACCAGTATCACCGGGAAAGGAGGCCCGGGGTCTCAAGATGTCTGAAGAATGTGCCCCAGTATGCCTTGCCTACCTGAGTGTATCTAAGCTTTCTTATATGGTTCTGATCATCCTATTTCTACATTTTTTTCATACTTTTTTTTTTTTTAGTTCTGGCATTTTTCTGAGTTACACAGTCTGAATGAAAGCAGTTTTTGATGGCTTTGCCACATTATGCCAATTCGAAGCACTGGCCTCAATCATTCCCTGTGTTTGGACATTATGGTGTCCAACGGATCTCTAACTCAAAGGAAATTATTTAAAGGGCCGGCCCTCGCGCCAACACTTTGGGGAAGACGAGGAAGCGTTTGGCGTCTCTCGCTGGTTCCTTGCTTGTAACTTTCCAAATTCCCTTGCTGTCAACTGAGCTGGGCATGGAAACATTTATAACCGGTGGTTTGTGGATAACAGAGTAGTATTTTAGCAGTTAAGTGGATCTCGAGTTTCAGTACCTCTCAAATGTTGTTTACTCAAAATTTTCAATATTATTATTGGTTGGGAATAGCAGGAATTAAAATTACATCCCCATCGTGCCCACCAGAACCACGTCTCCGCTACCCATACTTTTTATGTGACTTTGAGAAAGCAAAGTCAAGTCATAGATTTTGAGGTCAAAACATGGGCTTTGGAAAAGATTCGGATTTTTAAAAATACTTATCTGCCTTACCCATCTACCTACGTGTTGCTTAAAATTCCTTCTGTGTCTTTTAGAAGGGGGGAGGGCAGGCTTTAATGACTGACTGGACAGCCAGCAGCTGGGACAAGGGATGGAGGCTCAGCTTTCTCAAAGGCCCGCTCCAGAGCCCTCCACCCACTGCAGCAACCAGGGAAGTCACCGGGAGGAGGTGGCCGGCTTGCCTGCTCTCCCTCAGGTCAGCCCTTGCGCGGGCTGGCCGTGCAAAGACTAGGGACGGACTGACAGCAGAGCTTTCTGAGAGACACTTTTATTAGCATCTAGATTTGGAATTCGGAATGGTGCTTGCATAGAAAACAGTTTTACATATGAACACTAGGTGCAGGTAAAATATTTTTTTAATCAGTATTTTAGATACGTTACTGGGAAAACAGATTTTGTTGTTGTCAGTGCTAGAACCCTGGTGTCACTGAAAATTGACTTTCGGAGAGAAAAATATTTTCTAGTATTTTGTCTGCTATTGCACCAAGGTCTTTGCAAAATATGCTGCACCCTTTCTATTCCCATGGATAACTAAATGTTTGGAAACATCTTTGGGAATAAGGTAAGGTACGAGTAAGTGAAATAAGAATAAACAGATACACCCCTCATTCAATTTTGTGTGTGTGTGTGTGTGTGTGGTTCTGGGGATAGGACTCAGGAGCATGCTATCTCTGAGCTATACCCCCAGCTTGGTTTTATTTTATTTTATTTATTTTTATTTTATTTTAGAAACAGGGTCTCACTAAGTTCCTGAGAATGCTTGTTCAATTATAATGGCATAGTAAAGAAATATCCTGAAGTATGAAGCAGGAAAGGCAGCCATGCACACCCTCCTGGGGATTGTAGGGCCATAAAGAAGGAACCATTCGCTCCCAATCTACAGAAAAGCATGCGAAACACACACACACACACACACACACACACACACACACACACACACACACACAACCCCCATGCCACGGCATCTGTATATATCTCGTAGGCAGGAAGGGAACCGGCCAGGAGGGTGTAACTTTTCTGACACTTGAAGCACCGCTCCTGTGAGAGGCAGCATTCCCCGCAAGCAGCGAAGCGTGTGCAGAGAAGCGAAGGGCAGAAGCGGGGAGACGGGGGGGGGGGGGGCCCGGGGGGGCGGGCTTCCAGGCAGATCCCTCCCCGGGGCCTTGTCAAGATGGTAACAGCAACGAGGACCGACACCCCACACGGGTGGGTCCGCATCTGCGCTGTGTGGGGATAAGTAAGTCATTGTGCAATGAAGGAGGGTATTAATAATCCAGTCCAGGTCCTAGCACCCCGTCAGAGAGAAGGTCCTGACACCGGATCAGGGGTGGGTGACACCCTTCCGTCCTTGGGGAAGGAGGCTTGGCGTTTTCCTCAAACTGAGCCTACTCTAAACTCATTAATAGTAACTTCCTTATTATTATTATTATTATTTTAATTTTTTTATTTGTGATGCTGGGGATGCAACCCAGGGCCTTGAGCTAGGCAAGCTCTCTACCACTGAGCTACACCCCCAGGCTTGAAAGTTTCCTTTTAAGTTAAAATCTCACAATCCATTCTAAGAATTCCAAGGGCAGCTTAAAGAAAGTTCAGTGACTACCAGGGGGACCTCAGGGCCTTCATCTCCTGTGGGTACTGTCACCCGAAAAATCAAAGGGCCATTGGGGGGGCACCTCCAGGCATAAGACATAAGACCGCATCTCAGATTGTTTTGTTTTGTTTTCTTCTTTTAAATATAAACCAGAAGCAGCTTTGCGCCGTAAGGGAATGTGTGTCAGGCACACGTGGAAAGGACAAAGAGCCATTGTTGGGCAGGAACCCATCTTGCTCCCAGAAAATTCTTCAGCGGCTGGCTCCACACTTGGTGGGTGAGCCGCTGGGGACCGGGTGCGGCCGACCGAGTGACATCCCTTGATTGCCTGGGAACCTTTCACGCTGCCTCGACCAGGCAGGTGGCGTGACAGGCTTCCGTCCCCTGCATGCTGCAGCTGGGGCCAGTTTCTGAGTGCCGGCTTGTAGTTCCAGGCTGTTAAGAAGGTACTGATATAGTACCACGGCGACCCGGACCGGCTGCCCTGAGAACGCAGGGAAGACATACGGGAAATTCCATGCACCAGTCGCCCATGGTGCGTGGCCGAGGGACCTGGGTGGAAGACACCGAGGACAGGTGTCCCTGAAGGCCAAGGGCAGAAGGGCAAGGTTCTCAGATGACCCAGCACCCGGGAAAAGGAGGGAGGCTTTCCCAGGAAGGGCAGGCTGGAAACCAGCCTCGCCACCCAGCAGGGCCTTGGGCAAGCCACTCAGTCCCTTGGTGGCCCAGTTTCCTCATCTGAAATGAAGATAGTGAAGATAATGCTCCCTGGGGCAGCTGGAGGAAATGACCAGGAGGTTCTGTACTGTGAAACTGACAGAGAGGAATGCAGGGCAATGAAACCTCACACCTCCAAAATGGCGGCCCAGGCCAACAGCCCAGTAAGGTGCACCGCTGCCTGTGGACAACGAACAAGGAGATGCTTTAAGGCCACTGGGGTGTGTGTGTGTGTATGTTTTCGCGTGCGCACATGTGTGTGTTACTGGGGATGGAACCCAGGGGTGTGCTATGAGCTACACTCCCAGCCCTTTTTTTATTTTTTATTTTGAAACAGGGTCTCACAAGGTTGCTGATGGGCTCGCTAAGTAGCTGAGGCTGTCCTCGAACCTGTGTTCCTCCTGTCTCAGCCTCCCAAGTTCTGGGATTACAGGCATGCACCACCATGCCCTCCTTGGTTGATGTTTTTAGTGATCATCACAGAAGCAGGGAAGCGAGGGAGCGATGTGGGCACTTTTGTTTTCAAAGGCAAGGACTTGACTAATGGCGGCCCATCTACAGCTAGTAAGCCAGCTGCTTGTTTGTATCTTTGATTTTTTTTTTTTTTTTTTTTAAAGAGGTACTGATTGAGAATAAATGCTGTAACTAGGACTTAGAGGCAGGGACAGAGAGTTATGTTTCAGAATAAAGTCTTGAAGATTTGAGGAGAGAAACAATGTCTCTTCTCTCACCGAACGTGGCTTTGGGTTGTGAACCTGCTTGGCTCAATGGCGGCAGAGAACCCGAGAAGGGTGGGTTTGTACCCCGTGTGGAGGCTTTGGCTTAACTGCAGAATTATTTCTGGAAATGGTCAATAAAAATTACTTATGTACATAAAAGGATAACATAAAACCCCAAACCGAATATGTACACTTAATGTAAATGACTTCAGATCTTAAAAAATTGTTTTTCTACTGCCCGAGTCCCTGAAGTCGGAGCCCCAGCTAGAGCTGGACGAACCCCAAGAATCGCTGTCTGTCAACGCGGCTCCTGCATCAGGAGGGCTGTTTACCTCCTCTCTGCCCATCAAGGCGACTTTGCATCCAAAAGCTCTGCTTTCCCTTCCTGCCCTTCTCCAGACCTAGGGGAACCTGTGCATATACGTGTGTACTCCTGAGAAGTCTCTCCACTCAACGGCAGAGGACGAGGCCAGTCTGTTACTCAACGCAGTAAAGAAAATCAACGGCACTCATCGATCAGACACCTAAAACAGCTGGCTGAGTCCTGCTTCTCTTTTCGGTGCACATCTGTGGCATTTGTTCAGCCTTCACACACTCCGGGGCCAATTGCTGGCTGTGGAGTCAGGCCATCAGAGAACCGCCAGGGCCGCAAGCGGCTTCACCATGAGGCAGCCCAAACACAGCTGCATAGACTCGGCCAGGTCACCTCGGAGGTTTTCCTTCCATGTGGCTCCCTTGAACCCATAGTTCCTTGCAGGTGGGATGAGTTCTTGGCAGTTCATAGCTATTGAGGCACAAAAGCTGTGCTTTATATTTCTAGTGTGAATTTAACTGTGTGTGTGTGTGTGGGTATGTGTGTGTGTGTGTGTGTGTGTGTGTGTGTGTGGTACTGGTGGGGATTGATTGAATCCAGGGGTGCTCTACCTCTGAGCTACACCCCCAGCCCTCTTTTTATTTTGAAACAGGGTCTCACTGAGTTGCTGAGGGCCTCACTAAATTGCTGAGGCTGGCTTCAAACCTGCAATCCTCCTGTCTCAGCCTCCCAAGTACTGGGATTACGGGTGCGAGCCACCACGGTCAGCTGAATCTAACTTTAATTGGCAAATAATCTAGAGATGGAGGTGGTGAAATTCAATGTGCAGGCCCTAAGAATGCTCTTCCTGGAGGGGGAAAAGGACCTCGGGTTCCCCTGGAAGGTCAGGAGATGATGGTAAGCTCTTCTGAAGCTCCCAGGTGGGTTAGGGAAAAGTTTAACCACAGATCCATGAGGAATTGGTTTTGCATCATCAGAAATTACACAAATGAGGTATGGATCACCCCAAACAAGCATTTAGAAAACAAATAAGCCTTATTAAAAGATACTCCAAGCTGGGCGTGGTGGCGCACGCCTGTAATGCCAGTACTAGAGAGGCTGAGGCAGGAGGATCGAGGGTTTGAGGCCAGCCTCAGCAACTTAGTCAGTCATTGTTTCAAAGTAAAAATAAAAATAAAAAGGGCTAGGGGTATAGCTCTGAGGTGCCCCTGTTCAATCCCTAGTAACGCCCTCCCCCGCAAAAAAGATACTTTAAACAAGAACTTGGGGCTGGGGAAGAAGAGAGACAGATGTAGACTTCCTAAAATTAAGCATAGTGGTGTATTCTGAGCAGCTGCCCCCTGGGCAAAATCAGCTTTTATCTGATTCACAGTGAGGTTCCTGAAACCAAAAAGGGTCCAGGGACGACCGAACTGTCCGCCTCACTGTCTGGCTGCAGACCCCGGGCACAGGCACAGCTGCCCCCTCCCGCGGCCGCCTGCCCGGCCACCTCAGGCCTGGCCTTGCAAGCTCCCTGCCGAGCCCCGCATTCCCAGAAGCCACTGCTCAACTGGTTAGAGGATGAACCCTGGAAAATCACTTGTAACAGATTTCTGGCTGAGTCTGAGAAACCAGGCTTCAGAAGCAGGGACTAGGGTGGGTGCCCTTAACAATCTGCACCCGATTCTGCAGAAGGTGGTAGAATTGCCGGAGGAGACACAGGCCTCTAGTCATGAATATTCCTACAAAGGCTCTGGCTTTTACAGTCAAAATGAAACACTGGTGGGAAAAATACACGGGGAAACCCTTTTGTCATGGTTTGCACCAAACCTATTGTGTACTTGGCCTGTGATCTGGGGGGAACACCTCCACCCACTTTACGTTTAGGTATGGTTTTTCTGTCTGTTTTGCTTATCTCTGTGCTGTCAGTCTGTCTTTGCTTGGGGGCTCCTGGCCTTAGCCCTGAAGTGACTCAGGAAACTTGAGGAAAGCCATCTTTTCAACCAGATTGTGTGTGGTGTGGGCCGAAGTCCCTGAAATGGGATGCACTGGGTCAAAGGACCATTTTTCCTGGTACAGTAAATGCCACCCTGCACATTCTGGGCAGAAATACGTGACGCGCCTGTCAGATGGCACCTGCTGGAGGCTTTATGCACAGTCACCAGCAAAATATGCCCCGTAAACCGAGTGCTGGCCTTCACCTGAGCTTTAACTAATACTTTTCTCATTTCCTCTGTCGACTGCAACCTACTCTCTAATCCTCTCCAACACTTAAAAACAGACTCTAGGATCAAGAGAGAAAACTGCAAGAGATTAGAGGTTTGGGCCTTTTCAGCACACAGAGAAGATGCTGGATAATTCAGTCAGATTAATCCAGAGTCCTTTGAGGAGTCCTTTTCTGCGATAGTAATCGCATCGGTTTGCAAGAATACGGTATCTTTAATCATAAGATCGCAACGTGTTTCACAAATGCTAATTTAAACTCCCACTTCTTTTGTGAAGTTTAGCATAATCATCCTTCATTTAGACGATGGGGAAACCGAGATGATGTATAAAGTAGAAGATGGAGATAAGGAAATGGAGAACTTTCAAATGCTGCCTTCCATTTTAACCCCTAATTATTCTGACCAAAGTGTTTCCCCTTGTTTCCTTCAGATATGTAAATTAATATTAGTGCGGCGGTTTATATAAATGATAGCAAGTGCAAAAATCAGATTCCTGACATAGAACCATAGCTAAAGTCGGGTACAAAATGTCACTCACATGAATAGAAGATGCAGAGGAAACAATGACTTCTCATCAACTCATGGTTTTTTTTTTTGTTGTTGTTGTTTTTTTTGCGGTATTGGGGATTGAACCCAAAGGGCATTCTACCTCTGAGCTATACCTCCATCCCTATTTTTTTATTCTTTATTTTGAAACAGGGTCTCAGTAAGTTGCGGAGTGCCTCACTAGGTAGCTGAGGCTGGCCACGAACTCGAATCCTCCGGTCTCAGCCTCCCAAATGCTGGGATTACAAGTGTGCGCCACCACACCCAGCTCCAACTCATGTTTTAAAACAAATATATGCTGTACTTTGAGGTCTCTGATGTTGACCACAAAGTATGAAGGCTTCAGAAATAAAGAAAAAAAGAAAAACCATAAGGATGGAGGAGAAAAAAAAAAAGAAAAAGAAAAAGCAACATAGCTAGGTGTGGTGGCACATGCCTAGAATCCCAGTTCTTGGGAAGCTGAGACAGGAGAATCAGAAGTTTGAGGCCAGTGCAGTGTAACTTAGTGAGACCCTGTTTCTAAATAAATAAATAAATAAATAAATAAATAAATAAATAAATAAGTAAATAAAAATAAGGCTGGGGGTGTAGCTCAGAGGCAGAATGTCCCTGAGTTCAAACCCTAGTACTGCCTCCAGCCCCATGCAATACCATCAGAAAGGCAGGAAAAGATAACATATCAAGCAATGGGTTAAGGTTGGAGTTTTACAGAAGCCAGCAATAGCACACTATAAATGCTGTGTAGCTGGGAAGGACCAAGGAGAAGAGTGTGCAGCACGATGTCTGACAAAGGTCCATCGGTGACTGGAAACTCGAAGCAGATGCGCAAAGCTATTTCTCTTATAGACCTCCGGACAGCCAAGGCCAAGCACGTATGTTTATCGGAAAGCGAGAATTCCCTAAACACAGCTTACACGGAACCCCATCACCGACATGAGACTGGTTAAGTCAGAAGAACTATGCGGGACCGCTCTCAATGGACGAGCAAGCAACTCTGTGTTATGTTTTGCCAGAGAAGTCCCAATGACAGGGGGCGGGCATTGGCCTTTTTCATAAATATGTTCAATAAAACCGCAATCGAGCTGGGAGTAGTAGCGAACGCCTGTCATCCCAGTACTTGGAAGGCTGGGAAAGGAGAATAGCAGGTTTGAGGCCAGCCTCAGTAACTTAGGGAAACCCTCAGCAACTTGGTGAGACCTTGTTTCAAAATGACAATAAATAAATAGATAGACAGATAAATAAATAAATAAATAAATACATAAATAAATAAATACATAAATACATAAATAGGCTAGGTATGTAGTTTGGAGGTAGAATGCCCCCAGGTTCGATCCTCCAAAACGAAACAAAACAAAAACAAACTCCAAACCCCCCAATTCAGATCATCCCTTGGCAGTCTCTCTGCTTCTCCACAATTCAGACCATGCCTTGGCCCTGGCTCTCACTGTGGGACGGAATGCCCTAGATCTCTAGTGGACTCCGCTGTTATCTTTTCACCTCCTTTCTGGGATGGCTCGGTGTTTGCTCAGCACCACATGTGACGACTAGGCACAAGTCCTGGCCGCTCCCCGCGCCCACCAGCCGCCCACGCTGGGATCCGGCCGCTGGGCTTGTTTGTTCAGCGTCTCCTCCCTGTGGCTCCCTCCCACTGGCCTCCTCACCAGCTGAGAGAGGAGACAATGCCCTGGCATCCGCCGCCATCCCACCTTTAGGACCAGTGGGAGGTGCCGATGATGCCCGAACCCAGCACCTCAGCTCACCAATCGAAAACACGCTGGGATCAGCGGACTCGACCCACTCCCTCACTGGCTGCCTTTTTTTCTGGCGGCCAAACCCTGAGAAAAAGACTTATCTCCTGTCTCAGTTTGGCAGCACAAGGGACTCAAAGGAAAATTAGCAACTGTTTTGATCCATAGTCTGGCTCCCCACCCCCTCCATTCATGGGACCCATAAATCCAAGAGAGTTCTTACTTCTTCACATCCTCACTGTAAGTTAACATGTTTTAGCAGGACAGCCATATTCAATCATTTCTTTTCGTGTGGGAAATATAATTTTAGAGAAAATATTTTAGGCATCTGATTTAGAAAGTGCTTCTAAAGCCTATACTAGCACATTTGACTAGATTCTTTACCCAAAATGGGTATATACAGAGGAAGTCACAACAAGCCTTAGTAGGAAAATCTCTGTAAGCCTCAACACTTGTTTCAAAAAATTAAAAAAAAAAATTCCCCCAAATGATTAGCATTTATCTTACTCAATCACATATTGAAGACCTTCTGTGCATTTTTTTTTTAAAGCAGAGGAAAGCACTGAAGACTCTTGGTAAGGAAAAGAAGTGATAACATGCCGTTAGGTTTTCAGTAGACGTTGGCTCCTCCGTAAAAATGCTAGCTACCATCTGATGGCCACACACCGATTGACACTTCTCACTTTTTTGTGTGTGTGTGTGGTACTAGGGATTGAACCCAGGGGCATTCTACCTCCAAGCTCCACCCCCAGCCCTATTTTTTATTCTTTACAAAGTTGCAAGGAGCCTCACTAAGTAGCTGAGGCTGGCCTCGAACCTGGATCCTCCCATCTCAGCCTCCCAAGTACTGGAATTACAAGCATGCGCCACTACGCCCGGCGACACTTCTCACTTTTTTATTCAGAAAGTTTTAGAGATGGGACAGCAGAAGAAAGTGTGAAATGGAGCAGGCCAAAGACAGGAGTAAGGATGATCACTTGGCAGTCTCGGGATGGGTACAAGAAAAATGGTAGCTGCGATGGGATTTGTTCAAGGCTCAGAGTTGGAGAAGCCTCCGTTTGGCTGGTGGCCTTTCTTCCGACAGAAGCAACCGAGGATGCCTTCGGTACACACACTGTCATTGGTACAATCCCCAAGGCCTCGCAGACACTGCCAGCGTGTTGACAGTGTATACAGGGCGCACTGTGGGTGTGGGAGGTGCCCTGGTCTGGAAGGTCTCAAGGGCAGAGTTCCCTCCAATGCCCCATCATCGGCTCTTCCCATAAAGAGGGAGCAGGAATCGATGTGGCGCACTGAGCTTGGTAAGACGGTTGGCAGACGAGGAAAAGAAAGTTGCAGGGACAGACAAGGAGAAACAGAATCTGCGAGGGCAAAAGTTTCAGAGAATACCAAGAACATCAGTAAACTTACAAGGAGATGAGAAGGGGGCAGAAAAAAGAAAGAAAGAAAGAAAGAACTAGGGAAAAGGGATGGATAGAGGAGGGAAAATGAATAGAAAGGGGCTAAGAAATTTTTTAAGGGTTGTATTGACACGTGTCCACTGTGAATGAACTTTAACACTCGTCTTGCTGCAGAATCCCAAGTAGAAGGGAAATTATCACCTTTAGCTTTGCTATTTAGAACGTAAGGATTGTTTAATGCATTGGTCTAGGAATTCTGGTTACCAGAGCTGGCTGGATTCCTGGGTGCTGTGGCCACAAGCTCATACATTCATCCCTTATTTCCACTCCGGGCCAGGTACGACCTGAGGCCATTCCATGCCGGTCTTGCTCCCAAGCTCCCAGGTGGAAATGACACATCACATACAATGGGGCCAGGCTTCAGAAGAGGCGCTGCTGCCAAGGAGCTGACGGTGGGGCAGTGCCTGACTGATAATCCATCCATTCCCTGAGATCGGTGGGGAAACACTCACTGCTACGCTCCAGGCAGAAAAAAAAAAAAAAAAACCAAAAAACACAGAAGTAATGAGTATTGAAACAAAAATGAAGAATACTGGGGTGTGACAAGAGGTAGAATGCCCTTGGGTTCAATCCCTGGCACCACACACACACACACACACACACACACACACACACACACACACACACACACAGGGCTGGAGGTGTAGCTTGGAGGTACAGTGCCCTGGATTCAATCTCCAGTGCCCCTTCTCCCCAAACCAGAGATAAAATGAAAGGGGCGAAGCAGCTCAGTGCTGCTGGGACAGATGGGGGTGCAGAGGGAGCAGGGTGGCCAGACAGAACCTTCCTCAGCTTCCCTGGCAGGACACACAGTCTAGACCTCTGTACATGTTGCGGGCTTCTTCCCTTAGCACTCTTCATCAATGACGGGTACCCTCCTCTCCCTGCAGCCCCCTCCCCAAAGTCGAAGCACAGACCTTTCCGAAGTCCTCTAAAACGCCCTTCCTTCGGCAGCCTGGCTCGTCCCTTTGCCCGGTGTCTCCTGGGATGTCAGCCGGCCTGTCCTCCTTTGTGTGTGTGCCAGGGGTGTTTCTGAGTTGAACATTGTCAAGCTTCCAACGGACCAGTGTCTTCATTTCTATTTTCTCCTCAAAGTGCTTAATATCAGGCTTCCTGGCCAACAGAAAGCCCAGCGGTCCCGCGAGGGATCTGAGCGATTAATTCCATAGTTTGTGCCAATAGGAAGCTGGCAGTCCCTTGAGCCCCCAGGAAGAATGCAGTTTTGTAGACACCTTGGGGTTAGCCCAGTGGAACCCGAGTCAGACTGCTGGCCCCTTAGAACTGCCAATGATAAAGCTGGGTAGTTTGAAGCCACTGAAGTTTGAAGTCTGTGATAATTTGTTTGTGGCAATTTCTTAGGAACAATAGGAAACCAACAGATTTTAGAGTCTAGAAGTGATATCCAGGTAGCTCCAGGGAATAAGTACAAAGATGGGTTTTCAAACTTTTTTTGTGTATGTGGTACTGGGGATTGAACCCAGAATCGCTTTACCACTGAGTTATACCTCCAGCCCTTTTTATTTTTTATTTTGAACCAGGGTCATACTAAATTGTCGAGGCTGGACTTGAACCTGCCATTCTCCTGTCTCAGCCTCCCAAGTACTGGGATTAGAGGTGTCTACCACCACGCCTGGCTCAAAGATTATGTGTATCTGTGTGGAAGGGGGTACTGGGGATTGAACATAGAGGTATTCTACCTCTGAGCTATACCTCTAGACCCCTTTATTTTATTTGCGGTACTGGGGATTGAACTCGGGGCATTCTACCTTCGAGCTACACCCCCAGCCCTATTTTGTATTCTTTATTTTGAAACAGGGTCTCACTAAGTTGTGGAATGCCTCACTAGGTAGCTGAGGTTGGCCTTGAACCCGGATCCTCCTGTCTCAGCCTCCCAAATGCTGTGATTACAAGCATGCGCCACCACGCCCGGCTCTAGACCCCTTTAAAAAAAATTTTTTTTTTGTTTTGTTTTGAAACAGGGTCTCGCTAAGTTGCTGAGGCTGGTCTTGAACCTGCAATCCTCCTGCCTCAACCTCCCAAGTACTGGGATTACAGGTGTATAACACTGTGCCCGGCTCAAAGTTGGGTTTTTGTAGACAGATTTCTGAAGGAAGAATGAAGGAAGGTTGGCAGATAAATATTAAAACAGCTGATGTCTAATAGTCTCCTTGCTGGCTGCACATTAGTCTGCTGGGGATACTGAAGTTCTAGGAATAGCCAGAGAACTTGCTGGACCTCAGGGCCATTCACAACCCCTAGAAACATTGTTTAGGTGGAATCAGAAGGCGGGATCACCAGTTCCACAAAGCCCTCCCTTCCCCAGGATCATCATTTCTATCGCTGGATCCAGAAGTACAGACCTGTCAGTACTAAGGAGCAAATAACTTTTCCTGCATGCAGCTGTCCAGGCATAAGATGAAATAAATATTTAAACAGAAGAAAATCTCAGGAGTTGAAGAGCCCAAAATACCTTTCAGGAGATATTCCATCTACCTCTCTCTCTTTCTCCCTCTCTCTCTCTCTCTCTCTCTCTCTCTCTCTTTCTTGTTACTGGGGATTGAACCCAGGAGCATTTTTACCACCAAGCTACACCTCCAGATCTCTTTTATTTTTATTTTGAAACAGGGTCTCGCAAGGTTGCTGAGAGTCTCACTACTTGCTGAGGCTGTCCTTGAACCTGCGATCCTCCTGTCTCAGCCTCTCAAGTACTGGGTTTACAGGTGTGCACCACCACGCCTGGTCCAGAAGATGTTTCTTCACAACTAATGATTTCCCAGGAGTAAATGAGGATGCTGGTTATAGTCATAAGTGATAGATGCAGCACAGAGTAACTTATGCTTACAAAAGCCCTTTCATCTTTAAGAATTTTTAAACACTTCGCAACCTGACTTCTAGGACATATCCATTTGAAATTGGGTCTCTGCTGGTCTCTGGTTCTCAGTTTTGTCTGGGCTAAGTTTTAGCAACCATCTGCAAGTTAATGGAAACCCTTTGGTATTTGCCCTTTAAATCCCCAAGGATCCTGAAGGCAGAGAATGATTATCCAGAGTGGGAGAGGGTTTAGCCCAGTCACACAGCTTTGGGATACAAATGCTAGTTTCTAACTACTGAACCCACTTTTTCAAAATGTGCTTCTCAACCGGGCATGGTGGTGCACACCTGTAATCCTAGTACTTGGGAGGCTGAGACAAGAGGATGGCAGGTTTGAGGCCAGCCTTAGCAAGTTAGTGAGACACTTAGCAACTTAGCGAGACCCTATTTCAAATTTTTTTTTTATTTCACAATTTATATCTTTTATTAGGGTCCACAGTCCACTAAATAAACACAGTAACAAAATATTTCACAAACTGTTGTACAATTTAAGTCTTCTGAATTTAATTTAATAAAAAATTAGGTGCATATTCATCCTGGCTAGCCTAAAAAAAACGTGGTTTATTTCATCTATGGTATAACATACATTAATCTATAGGAGACTTAGTTCCGGCACTAAAAATAACCCTGTTGGTCTTTTTATACATGGTTTACAACCAAAAGTTTATGCTCTTCGTCAAAAAGATCCACAGACTAATTCAGCGTTGAAAAAATAATTTTACAATTTTATTTTATTTATTTAATTTTCCAGTACTGGGGATTGAACCCAGGGGCATTGTACCCCCTAGCTCTACTCCCAGCCCAATTTTTTATTCTTTATTTTGAAACAGGGTCTCACTAAGTTGCTGATTGCCTCACTAAGTAGCTGAGGCTGGCCGCGAACCCAGATCCTCCGGTCGCAGCCTCCCTAGTACTAGGATTACAAGGGCGTGCCACCACGTCTGGCTCAATTTTACAACTTTAAAAAATTAAAAACGTCAAACTGTGCTTCCCCTGAAATTCCGATTTGCCTGGGTGTCGACACTAGCTCCCGGCTTGGGCTCTCCTTCCCTGGCCCAGGGTGCTCTTTGGGGAACTCACCTGGAGGCTTCCTTTCTCACCCCTCGCACACCTGGCCCTAGTCCTGACCTCCTTCCTCTAGCCCAGGCCTCCAGCTCTGACTGCCTCCTTGGTATTGCTACAGGGATGTCCCCGAGGCACCGTGAGCGTGACAGATGCTTGACACATCTCCTGCACGTCCGGTCCTCTCCCGGATCTCTGAGAGGGTTCAGGCATCTCTGCCCCAGTCCTTGGCTGGTCGGCCTCATCCTCGAGTCCCCGGCGGCTCGGGCTTCTCTCCCACGTGAGCTGTGCAGCCTGGTCCCTGATCCCCGGGTCCCCCTCTCTGCAGTGTCGGGGTTTCCTTGTCTCCGCTGCCCTGTCAGGCAGAGCCTGGGACCCCCTCCCCTGGAGCTTCAGAGCTTCTGACCCCCATCCCCATCCATCTGGCTCAAAGTTGCTCCCAGATGAATCTGATTTCATCCATCTTTGTATTTCTTGGTGTTAGACTAACTTCCATGGTAGGCATTCAATAAACATTCTTTTTGAATGGAATCTCTAAAAACCGTAATGATACATTTTAGTTTATATATGAATATATATATATTCATATTTAATTACGAATTTATTTTGTGGTAGTAGAGATTGAGCCCAGGGGCATTCTACCTGTGAGTTATGCCCCAATCCCCCTTTTTTTTTTTTTTTTCAGTACTAGGGATTGAACCCAGGGGCATTCTACCTCTGGGCTACGCCCCCAATCCTATTTTTTATTCTTTATTTTGAAATAGGGTCTCACTAAGTTGTAGAGGGCCTCACTAAGTAGCTGATGGTGGCCCCGAACCCAGATCCTCCAGTTTCAGCTTCCCAAGGACTGGGATTACAAGCGTGTGCCACCATGCCTGGCTCCTGATTTTATTTTTTATTCTGAAACCGGATCTTTACTACATGTTACTACATGTTGGCCACAGACCGGCGATCCTCCTGTCTTAGTCTCCCAAGTACTGGAATTACAGACATCAGTATATTTTTAGGTATTGATATGTTTGATATATTGATATATCTGTGAAGGTCAAGAAAGGTCAGAATTATATATATAATATATATATATATATTTTGAGATATTTTGCTGGTGCTAGGAATTAAACCCAGGGTTTCCTGCATGCTAGCCAAGCACTCTACCACTTTACTATATCCACAATCCTTTATATTTTTGTGGCAGGGTCTTCCTAAGTTGCCCCAGGTGGCCTTAAACTTGTGAGCATCCTGTCTCAGCCTCCAGGTGGTTGGAATTCCACTCATGCGCTGCCAGGCCCAGCTCAGAATGGTATTTTTTTTTGTGTGTGTGTGAGTATATGTGTGCTACTGGCGATTGAACCCCAGGGCATTCTATCTCTGAGTTACACTCCCAGCCCTATTTTTTATTTTTATTTTTAAACAGGGTCTCGCTAGGCTGATGAGAGTCTCACTACTTGCTGAGGCTGTCCTCAAATCTGCAATCCTCCTGTGTAAGCCTCTCAAGTACTAGGATTACAGGCATGAGCCACTCTGCCTGCTCAGAATGGTATTTTAAATGCACACGTTGAATGTAGTGCCTACAGGATTCCTGTAATGGATACTAAAAACCGAAGAATCACTTTGTGCCAACACACTCATTTGTTTTATTTATTCTTTAGTCTAGATATTCTTACATCAGGTTTCTTTGAAGCAGGGTACATCTGCCTTTTCCAGGAAACTAGGAATGCATCCCCAGCATTATGAAATGTACGAATTGGACGTGGCTGTTAAGGACAGTTCCCATCTCCAAACAGCTGCCGATGGGAACCAGGTCCTTACTGGCTGCCAAGTATACAGAGCATCTTTTCTAGGAATAGATCAGAGGTACTCAATCAGGAAGCAAGACCATTGGCTGTGAACATGTTACCTTGGAGGTTAATAAGAAAAGCAGCCAGGTGGGTTCTCACCTTTGCTAGTGGATGCAACAGGGAGTGAAGAAACCAGCGGCGTGAGCCGAGGGTGTAGGGAGTGAGGCAAGAGGAGGCACCTGGGTGAGATAAGAGGAGAGAAGAAGCCGGGCGTGGTGGCACACAGCTGTGATCCCAGCACTTGGGAGGCTGAGGCAGGAGGAGCGAAGGTTTGAGGTGAGATTCAGCAACTTAATGAGACCCTTCGCAACTTAGCAAACTCCTATTTAAAAAAAAAAAATGTTTTAAAAAATGGCTGGAGTTATAGCCTGGAGGTAGACTATCTATCCCTGGGTTCAATCCCTGGTGCCAAAATAAAATAAAAGGTAGAGAAAAGCAGGAAGGAGATATAGTAGACCTAGAATGATCAGTAACTGGAGAGAAGTTGTTTTCAAGTAGAGAGAACAGCGGCTGGGTAGGAAAATCCCAAATCTGATAAAAAATAATTAACCTGAAAGCATATGGTTGAATAGAGGGAAGAAAAGAAACCCCAGCCAGTATTCTTCATGAATAGGGATTTTAAAATTACTGTTATTCTAGAAAGTATATATGGCTTAATAGAGCAGGAAGAACATTGTTGATTTATAAAACAAAATTTTTAAAAAATAGCAATTTTTTTGTTGTTGTTTGTTTTTCTTAAATGTGTGCTATTGGGGATTGAACCCAGCTGCTCATGACCTCTGAGCTACACACCCCAGCCCTTTTTCTTTTTTATTTTGAAACAAGGTCTTGCTAAGTTGATGGGGGTCTCGCTTTGTTACCATGTGCTGATCTCAAACCTGTGATCCTCCTGTCTCAGCATCCCAAGCATGGGAATTTTTTTTTTTTTTTTTTTAATTTCAGAGTGTTGTCAAGGATGAAAATAAAGCTGGAGCAGATAATCACATCAGTGATGGATGGGTCGCTCATGTGTAATCCAATACTTTGGGTGGCCAACAGCAGTGCTGGTTAGGTAGAAGCCAAGCTCAACTCCTAATTGTTCTCCACCCCCTTCCTAAAATAATAATAATTTTTAAAAAAGCAGCTGCAGATGGTAAAATAAATTCCTCAGGTGACAAAAAGATTTTGAAAATTATTTTCTAGATGTCCAGAGGTCCATGCTGTGATTATAAATGAGGAAAGTCATAGCCTGAGAAGCTTTCTGGAAAAAGAGGAAAAAGGCACAAATTATCCAGGAAACCTCCCTCCAAGGGTGCAAATAATAAAAATGTCTACATCAATGACACTATGTTAAGGACACTTGTCTTAGGGATACAGACAAACAGTATTTTTTCAGTAAGAGAAGGCACACAGCTATGGATATAGGTTTTTGAGTCTTTATTGATGGCATTCGTATCTGAATCTGGCCATGAGACAAAGAATCCCAGAGAGGGAGGAAGAGCTGGAGGAAGCTGAAGACATTCTAATCAGCGCACAATTACTATTTCCTTAGATACGAAATGCTCTGGGGGCGGGGGCAGGGAGGGCAGCCGAAGAAAGATCACAGGCGTCAGGAGGAATTCGAGATGTCCCTGGGGGGCTGGGGGGTCCTCGCAGAGTGTGGGGAACACACAGGGCACTATCTTGAGAATCGACCGCGGCGGGAGAGACTGAAACTTAAAGCCCTCTCAGTTAAGTCCAAGGAAGGAAAAGGGCAGGAAAGGCCAATGTGATTAAGGAAGGATATAAAGATTAGGACGAGGAGCTAAGAGGGAGGCTTAAAATATATAAACAGTGATTTAGAGATATAAACTATTTATAAAATACAAGGAGTCGTAAGGAGCCCAGAGAATAATTACAGAAGAGGAAGCGTTCCGATGGGCGCTAGTGACAGGGTTCCACGCCACTGTGGTCTCAGTCGTGAAAGCAGAAGGTGCTAGGATATTAAACTTGGAAGGGACCTCTCAGGACGAGCAGTCTCTCTTCTCCTTTTACAGGCCCAGGAGTGCCGGAAGAGAGGCGCTGGTCCCTAATCTGCTCTCTCTGCCTCCTCTGACCCCAGCTCGCCCCAGCCAGAGAGAGGAACAAAGAGCAGGAGAGGAGGCCAGGGTGGGAGCCTTGGAGGTCAGAAGGATCAGGGCAGAGAGAGAGAGAGAGAGAGAGACAGACAGACAGACAGACAGACAGACACAAAGAGACAGAAAAAGAGAGGCAGGGATGCTTCCACCAGAGGTGAGCAGATAAAAAGGGAGGATCCCGTTTCCTGCTTCAGGACAGGAAGTGAAAAGCGGTGAGGACAGGTATAGGAGAAAAGGGGGGTCAAGTTGCAAGACAGAAGTGTAACCTCTACACCCCCAAATTCACAGACATGGCCAGGGAAGCGCCAACTGGTATTTATACTAGTCCTCTGATGACGGAGGAAGTCAGAGAAGTGCTACATATCATTATTCTAACCCGGGCTAGGAGCTGTAGTGAGCAGTTGTAGGCCGTTTAATAAAGTTAAGATCATCTACAGGACAATGTTAGAGAAAGTTTGTGTGTGTTGGGGGGGGTGGAAGGGACAAGTGGACAAGTATATGGTAATTTGATTAGAGAGGGTCCACGTGTTTTCATTAGAGGTTGGTTGAGCTAGCTTATTGGGCTTCTTGGAAGTTGTTGCTCTCTTAGTTCTAGATTTTAATCCATGATTTTGTGCTACTATCTACAAAGGAATAAATAGTAAAGAAAACCAAACTAATCACCCTTGAGAACATCAAAAATAAGAAGGGGAGGAAAAGGAATGTTAAAGACAAACAGGAGAAAAAAATTAGTGAATATCAGTGAGTAGAGTTTAAACCAAAATGCTTTTCATGGAAAATAACTGACTTTGGTTTAGCAGACAAAATCATCTCTCACTCCATTTCCTAAAGTGCTCTGGACAGGAGCAGGGAGAGGATTTCTGTTTATTTCACTGAAAAAAAAAATCAACTTTTTTTTTTCTTTTTTAGTTGACTGACCATATGATACAGTTAGAAATTTGGCCTATATGGATGACTACTCCATGAATCGCTCTTTTTTGAATTTTCCAAGCTAAAAATTCTCAAAGGAAAAGATTTTTT
The DNA here is from genome assembly GCA_004027655.1 of Graphiurus murinus. Lineage (NCBI taxonomy): Eukaryota > Metazoa > Chordata > Mammalia > Rodentia > Gliridae > Graphiurus > Graphiurus murinus. The sequence continues at coordinate 21,445 of PVLC010015529.1, forward strand.
TGCAGTTATTTTAAAGTAATAGGTCAATATCAATTTTCTCATATTTACATATTTCCACACCACTGAATAGCTACTGAAGTTCCATAAAGAGATTCTGAAAGGATGAAAACCAAGATAGAACAAGTATAAAAAAATCTAGCTGGGCATGGTGGCGCATCCCTGTAATCCCAGTACATGTGGAGGCTTAGACAGGAGGATCACAGGTTGGAGGACAGCCTCACCAACATAGTGAGACCTTCAGCAACCTAGGAAGTAAAATGTCCCTGGATTCAATCCCTAGTAAAACACACACACACACACACACACACACACACACACACACACACACACACATCTAAGTACAGATTAATATTTGCTAGAAGCCTCAATTATCCCTTGTTATCGACTTTTACCTGGTTAACCTATACAGTTCACTAATACTGTCATCCTACTTTTCCAAAGACTCTGGATTCCAGGAACTAATGTCATCTCTACAGCGACACGAGGGTGGGGGGCTTATCTGTTTTGTTCATCATTGTATTCCCAGGGTCTATTATGGCGTTCAATAAATATTAGTAAATGAATAAATAAATAAATAATACCAGAAACAATATGGAGTACTTACTGTGTGCCGGACACTATATAATTGGCTTAACTCACCAACAATGATTTGAGAGAAGTTGTATTATTAACCCCATTTTTAACAATGAGGAAGGGAGGCACTGAGAATTTAAGTAACTTGCCTGAGGTCACACAGCTAGTTATGGGCAGGTTTTGAATTCAGGTAGTCTGGCCCAAGGGCCTACATTTAAGCACACTGCTACTTCCTCTCCAGAAATGAATGCACTGTGCAATAAATCTGTGCACCAATATATGTATGTACATAGACAACTGTATACAAGGCAGGAGAGTCTGTCTCATTTTTTATTTTTGCAGTGCTGAGGATGGAACCCAAGGCCTCCTGCACGCCAGGCAAGTGCTCTATCACTAGGCGACACCCTCAGCCCTGGGCAGGAGTCTTGAGTGTTACAGAACTCAAGTATTACTATCGCTGCCATCAAATTCTGGAATTCAGGGGCAAAGTCTAATTTCCAGGATCAAGTTCTCTGCAGTAGCAAAACTCCTAAACCTATAAAGGAAACCCAGATGCTCATAGGTAAAGTACTAAAATAATGGGGCTCCGTTCATTTCTAATGTGATGCTGAAGTAAAAACTTCCTAGACTTTGCATGTTGCTACAGATGCAAGACTTGAAGTTGAGCAGTGGCTCAATCAATGAGGAAAATGATTCCTAGTGGTCTACCCCACATGGGCTCAGCAGCGGCCTCTGTGGGGCCAGAACCTGCCTTTGCTGAACCCAGGGCCTTCCTCAAGACGAGGCTGACACTCATTCAAAAGAGCTACACGAAGCGCTACTTCCTGTTAGTCTTGCTTTATGATAGCAGCGTTCTGAGACCTGATCTGTCTTATCACTTTATCAGGTTATTTTTTCAAATTTTCTTTTTTTATTTTAATACTTTTATTTGGTGCAGCGCTATCATATATCATACCGAGGATAGGAACATACATGCACACAACCCTTGGTCCAGTTCCGACCCCACTCCTACCCTCCCTGTATATATCTCTCAGATTGGAATTGCTAATTGTGTATATATATATGTAGCATTATTTCCACAGTTATGTTCTTTTTTTTTTTTTTGCGGTGCTGGGGATTGAACTCAGGGGCTTTCTACCTCCAAGCTACACCCCCAGCCCTATTTTTTATTCTTTATTTTGAAACCGAGTCTGACTAAGTTGCAGAGTGCCTCACTAGGTAGCTGAAGCTGGGCGCGAACCCGGATCCTCCAGTCTCAGCCTCCCGAATGCTGGGATTACGATCGTGCGCCACCACGCCCAGCTCACGGTTATGTTCTTAATGTCTCCATCCCTCCTTTTACCTCCCTTGACCTCCCTTCCATCACTCCGCCAGACTCTGTGCTCTACCTGATGTTACCCTCGTCTCCAATTTCCATCTAGTTTCCACATATAAGAGAAAACATACAACTATTCTTTTTTGGAGATCAGCTAATCTCGCTTAGCATAATATTCTTGAGTCCTGTCCATTTTCCTGCAAATAACAAAATTTTGTTTTCCTTTATCATTCAGGAACCATTTGGTTGTAAGAAAACATACTTCATGCTTCTTAAAACAATTTTTTTGGTAAACCCTGGGGATGGAACGCAGGGTCTTGCACATGGTAGGCAGGAGGTGCTCTACCACTGAGCTACACCCCCGGCCCCAATTTAGTGTTTTAGCTTGGAGGACCAAGGCTGATCATGTGCATGGATCTTCTGGCCACCTTTCTGTTGGAAGAAGTCACCCCCAAGGTAACTCCAACAGAAGGTGGCCATGGTGGTCCAAGTTCTGGGGAAACTTGTGTCTGAGGAATGAGGTTAAAAGTTTAGTTCTCACTGTACATGAAAAGCATGCGCAATGAAACACTAAGGTGAAATTAATACAGCCTAGCGGCTGGGGAAGATGAAACATCGTTCAGGATCCCAAATCAGGCGGTAAAGGGAATCTTGGGGGAGAGCTAGATGAGTGGAAAAATAAAGCCAGCGTATGAAATCAGACACCACTCTTTCGCTCAAACAATGCTAGTGTCAACGGAGTTGCAGAACAGGTATGATGATAGCATTTGAATGAACAAAAGAGCCGGGCTGGCATACAGTGTGGCGGCAGGAAGGGGGGTCGATAGGGATTCAAGAACAGTCTTGTTAGTCTGAGGGTCTTTTTCCTGTTCAGCAAATTCTTTTGTTCTGCGTCCTTATCAATCCCACACCTTGCCTAAGTCAGGATGACAGACAAGCCATTCTTAATGACTTCCTAGCTTTTGAAACTATTTTGGTGTCAAGAGAAAGAGCCCCACGTAAGCTGTGGTGAGCGCTCAGGTTTCTATAGGCCTGAGATGACCATTTTTGTTGATGAGCGGAGAAACGAATGTGCACATACATGTGGTCTTTGGAAGTTCCAGAAAAATGACACTCTTGTGCACTTGGACAGGACAGAGAAACAAAGGGCGGTGGGCTCTCGAGGTGCAGCCGTGCTGTGTCAGCAGTAGCAGGGCTGGTATCTTCCTCCCCCAGGGACAGGGCACATCCTCTCCTCGGCACACCCTCTCGCCATTAGCACCGGGAACAATTGTTCGCTGTGTCAAAGCCCCGCCACGCCCTGCACCGGGACAATGCTCTGACACACTGCCTCCCCGCGCCCCAGCACCGGTTACTTCCTCTGCTTTTTCCCCCTCCTGCATGTAGGAGCGCACCAAGTCCAGCTTTTTCTTCTGTTTTAATCAACAGATTTTGAAGGGTAGTTAACAGTGACATATTCACTTTCAATCTCTCCCCCCTGGAGTTCTCCTAAGCTCTGAAAGGTTGGACAACAGACAGGAATTTGGTTCGAAACCCAGGTAAAAGAGAATCAAAAGGATCCCATTTTCACAGTTATCATGCACTTCAGTAGGCGACCAGCACATCCGAACGTTTCTGCCTGAAGATGTCGCTTCCTGTAATCTTTGTATATTTATATTATATTCAATGTCTTGACTTTTGTCACCGTAGTGAGAGTGGACCACATTAAGTCAACAACACCAAGCTACACATTTTTATACGTTTAGGAAAGGAAGATGTTTTGTACCAATAGCGTAGACTACAGATACTAAGAATCTACAAGGTATTTCTTTTTCTTACTTTTCTTGTTTTTTAAAAAAATTATTATTATTATTATTAATATTATTTTTTGTGGCACTCGGGATTGAACCCAGGAATGTACTACCTCCAAGTTGTACCACCAATCCTGTTACATTTTTTAATTTGAAACAAGGTCTTGCAAAGTTGTTGAGGCTGGCTTCAAACCCTCAATCCTCTTGTCTCAGCCTCCCAAGTACTGGGATTATAGGTATGTGCCACCATGCCCAGGTTATAGGTTATTTCTTAATATAGAAACTTCTGTATTTAGAAATGTATCTATCCATCTACCAGTCAGTTGGCATTTATTAAGCACCTACTTTGTTATAGTCTCTTTTTTTAAAAGTCCCTATTCTCAATGAAGTCCGAGTTAGGTAAAGGGAAAAGACATGAAATCAAATTATTATTATTATTATTATTATTATTATTACTATTACTGGTACTGGGATTGAACTCAGGGGTATTCTACCTCTGAGCTATACCCACAGCCCTTTTTATTAGTTTTATTTTGTAAACAGGGTCCTGCTAAGTTGCTGAGGCTAGTCTCAAACCCGCGATCTTGCTGTCTCATCCTCCCAAGTACAGAGATTACAGGCATGCACCACCAAGCCTGGCGAAAACAAATGATTACAAAAGGTACCACAAATAGGATTAGGCAGAGCGTACAACGTGGCTGCATAAGAAAGGGGAGAAATTTCAGTGGTAGTAGTATATTGGTCCGAAAGGCTTCACAGCTGAATCTTACAAAATGTATGGGAGATCATACATTACATGTACTTAGGTGTGAGCATATTCTTGTATGGGTGTGCGTGCATGTGAGTGAGGGTAAGTGTGTGCACATATGCAAAGGCGCACAGACACAGCTGGAGACCCGGATGACCCTCCAGACCCTAGAGACCCTGCAGCACCAGAAAGGCGTTGTACGCCCAACACCCTGCAGGTATCAGCGCTCGGTCAAATGTGATGGGATGCGCCCAAGCTCCAAGTCTCCCTCCTTGAAACCCACTGTTTCCTCGGGTGTGACTTTTGTTTTCCTTTCCAGAGCAATGGATTTTGTGGGGAGAATGGTATCACCAATTTCATCCGCTGTATTCTGGTTTGGGGAAGGCCCGCTGAAGGATGCCAGAGAGGCACAAGGGGAGCTTTGAAAGTTGGCAGCAGGAGTTCCAAGAGCATATTTTCCCAGCCCAGGGCCAAATGTGGCCACACACCGGGAGGCAGGCGAGAGGGACCTTACCACTTCAGTCGGTCGGTAGTATTTGAGATCCACAGTCACGTGAACTTTGCCGGTCTCCTTACATCTGCCCACTTCGTTTTCATTCTTTCCTTCCCACCTATAAAGAAGATAAACACTTAATCAGCTCCTAATTGCTTGGGAGCATTTGGCCACTGCTCTAGTCCTCAGGATGGCTGCCTGCTTCCCTGCAGGAGGGAGTAAGCTCATTAACTGCAGGAGCTTGGGCCAGGCTTACCCCTATTATTAGAACCACAGTGGGTCCAAAGCCCTCCCAGATCTGTTTTGAAAGGGTAGTTTCCCCCCATTTTCTTTTAAGAAAATCACCATGAATTCAGAAGTGAGAATACCGAAATGAACAGATTAGTCAACAAAGAATTGGGTAACTTTCTGGGATTTCAAAGATTTCTGCATTTTTTTTTATTTAAGAAAACTCATCATGATAAAGTCAATTATTAATGAATGTCTTTTTCAATTAATTAATGTCTTTTGCCCCACACCCTCCTTTATTTTTAAATTCCTTTTGCAGCTTTTTTGGATATTTGATGTTCATGAAATGCATTCCATTTGGGGATCAGTTCCATATCTTAAGTGACGGTTCAACTCCTCCCTGCACTATATACAAGTGCCCCTGCTCGCCTCTGTCAGCTGCAGCCTGGTTAGTAAATCTTAGAGGGTGAAACTTCCAAAGGTGTATAACTAATTGTTCATTTCTTCCTGAGAGAGGGTGCAGAAGCATCTCTCTCTATCCTCGCCTCCTCTGACTTGGCCGAGGTGTTATTTGGACTCGTTTCCCTCCATAAACATCCAGAGTTGACAACAGTAAGGATCCATCACGATTCCTTAAGTGCACACAAAGCAGGACATGCTCGTAAGGTTCAAGACCAACTTCTCACTGAGCTTCTACTTATCTGTTTCATGTTCTTATTATTTTTTTTTTATATAAACAAAGCCACTGGCTTAATGTTGATCTTTGAATTTCTACAATCTAATATCTCAACAACAGAGTCTACTATGTCATTTGAATTATTTATGTTTACAAATGAAATTTTTTTAAGCAAGGAAAAAAAAAGACATGGAGAGAGTATGATTTAGGGTTGACTTTAGTGCCCATCCTTAGAATGAGTTTGCTTTGCCAGTGGAGATAAATCTTGTGAACACAGGACAATTCTGTGTGTACCTTGGACCAGTCAGAGTGGGGATCAAAGGGAAGAAGAGGACTTTAAATTTGTCTACAAAAGTCACAGTGATGATAAGCATTAAATGCTGAAGAGGGTTTTATTTGAAAATAGGTTGAGTACTGGAGACACGAACTGGCCTCACACACTTGATTTTTGATTAATCACTTGGTTATGCTGTCAAATCACCTCTTGATAGCAAAAATATTTGACTGTTGGAGGAATAATCAGTTTATCAGTGTGTCGAATCTCCCAATGGAAGCAAAGTAAATATGAAAAACGTCCCATAACACAGAGAGAACTATAGCACGGTATGGTGAGCACTGTAAAATACATACCTGGTCATTTTCCCCATGACTTTTATATTGATTACTTCCAAAAGGGGAGCTTGGTAACTTACTTATTTGGTTTAACCTCTTTCTCCATGTTGAGTAAACCAACTTGACAAGTTATATAAAGCGGAGAATTTCAAAGCAGGGGAATAATAAGGTTCAGAGCTAAATGTTTAGGAAATGGCATGTGGATGTTTTGGAGTATGGAGATCGAAAGTGCCTTACAATGAGATAACCCACGTAATGATGTTGTGATTTGGGGTTGGAATATCCCCCAAAAGGCTCATCTGTTGAAAGCATGTCCCCAGTGCAGCCGAGTTCAGAGGTGGGACACACTGGAGGAGGCAGGTCACTGCTGGCATGGCCTTGAGAACTGTATATATACCTGGCTGCTGCTCCCTTCTCTCTCTCTGCTTTTGGCCTCCTTGACTGAAAGCAGCTCTCCTCTGCCATGTGCCCTGCTACCGCAGTTTCTGCCTTAGAGTCAGCTCACCATGGACTGAACCTATGTGACTCTTTCCTCTTTCCTCCTCCAAGCTGTGCTCATCAGGTATTTCGGTCACAGAGATGGAAACGCTAACTAAAAACAAGTGATAACTCTCATAATTTCTTATGGCTAAAGGCTGAATCTTGACTAATATACACGGCAAAGAAGGATAACTAGGAAAGCTATTATTATTATTATTATTTTTAATATCTAATTCTAAAGTTAATTAAGTGGAACCTTTTCTCTGGTTAGGCTTTCAGTGAATGAAGGCATATTTGTGTTTTATAGGTATGTATTAATTTTATTTTTGTTCATATTTCATACTTCACAGAGATACAAGTTTATCAGATACTTTCATGAAAACATCTCCAACTAAGCCCAGGGGTTAACAGAAAGAACTGTTCATAACTTTGTTGTTTTCTCCATATGTGGCTAGGGATTTAGTCTACAATGAGCCATGTTGAACTATGTGCACATATATAGCACACTATGGGATATATGTTTCAAGATATCCTTTGTGAGCCGGGCGTGGTGGCCCATGCTTGTAATCCCAGCATTCGGGAGGCTGAGACCGGAGGATCTGGGTTCGCAGCTAGCCTCAGCTGCCTAGTGAGGCACTCTGCAACTTAGTGAGACCCTGTTTCAAAATAAAGAATAAAAAATAGGGCTGGGGGTGTAGCTTGGAGGTAGAATGCCCCTGGGTTCAATCCCCAGTACCGCAAAAAAAAAAAAAAAAGATATCCTTCGTATTAGTAAACAATCACAAACTTGGAAAGTGGTGTTTCAAATCTACTTATAATTCTTTTATTTTTTCCCCTAAAATCACACACATGTATTTAATGATAAAGTCATACTAAAGACTTGGAGAGATTTCTCTGATTTGAGAGGGAACATGTAGCTCAGGAAAGGAATGAGGTCAAGCGGTGGGGCCTTCAGATCATCGCAGGCATGCAAACTTATTTGTAAAAAGCCAGATAGCAAATACTTTGTTATGGATTGCATAGTTTCTGTTACATATTCTTCTTTTTTCATTCTTCTTCTTCTTCTTCCTCTTCCTCCTCCTCTTTTTCTTTCTCATTGTCGCCTTGTTTTCTTTTCCCCCCAAACCACCTATATAATATTAAAAAGTGTCCTTACCTCAAGGAAAGTAGCTTTGGCCTGCAGGGCAGAGCTGCTCCCTTGTGTTAGCTGATCAGGTAAATGGTTCCTCTTACCATCAACTAAAGGAAAGCATGTAATTCTTGTTTATATCTACAGGCTGCACAGCTGGACTTTTTAGCATCCACTACTACTGATCCTCTGTGATTGCTTTGTTGGCCACGGCAAACATTTGGGATTTGTAACACTAGTTGAGGTGCAAAAAGGTTGAAGGAAGGTCATTCCCCTCTTCGGGGCTTATTAAATACAACCTGAAAGGCAGATTTAGGTATAATGCTACTTGGACATTTACAAGCCCTTTTTTGTCGTTGTCTGAACACTGTATGCTGGGCTTCCATCTCGCAAACACTTTGACTACAGTCAAAACAGTCTCCAAGGGCATGACATTGCCCTCTACAATTAATATAGCTACCCTGAATAATCAAATGGAACCAGGAAATGGCTCCAAGCAGAACCGAATTGGCAAAAACCACTTTCTGATTTGCACCAGGTCTGCAAGAGGGCAGTAAGCAAAAGCTTCGGTCAAGGGCCAAAAACATCCAGTTATGACAATATATGAAACACTTGTATTAACAAGCAAAAGGTAACAGCTAACTTGTCCTAACAAGAAATGTTATGACGGGAGGCAGAGCTGAAGGGTCAAAGGAATGACAGTGGCGTGTCAGGGAGGAGAGGACTCAGGTAATTAGTAGGAATTACAACCCAGTACTTTACATCAGCAGCTCACCAGGTAGGGGGAGGGGGGCAATACTTCAATTTTTAAAATAATAATGAGCATTAAAGAGCAACGAAAAGCACTGAAGAATAACAGAGACATCCACAATAAGGCAAGATGAGGTCCAGCTAAAATCTACCCAACTGGGAGACCCTTTCAAGAACAGCACAAGCAAAATCAACCAGGTAAGTCAAGTCTGGGACCCTCTGCCCTGCATGGGAGGAGGGCCATGCACCCTTCACAGGGGCTGTATATCACAAAGGCTCCCTGGAATCATTTTCAAGAAAGGCTATGTTATCCTTGGGCCTGGTGACACATACCTATAATCCCAGAGCTTAGGAGACTGAAACAGGAAGATCATAGGCCTGAGGCCAGCCTCAGCAACTTAGCAAGACCCTCAGCAACTTAGTGAGACCCTAATTCAAAAAAACAAACAAACAAACAAACGAAAAAACAACCAACAAAACATAAAAAGGGCTAGGGGTATAACTCAGAGGTAGAATGCTTCTGGGTTTAATTCTCAGTACTCCCCCATCCCCCCCCCCCAAAAAAAAGAAAAAAAAGTCTGATTTATGTGGGAACGAATATGGACACAGGAGGCTGGAATTTAGTGAATGACCCAGTCTGATCCTGGGAGACACGTCCGCTTCCAAATAGAGATGAGCGGTTTGCACACACTTTTGCTCCTTCCCCAGCTCCTTTTCAAAAAGAAACCAAATTCTGAAAGCCAGAAGGCCGACCTGTTGGAGGACTTAGCAGAAGTCCTGGCCAGAAAGCTGAGAAGGAGCCCAATTCAGGCTTGCTGCAGGCTCCACACCCGCAGGAAGTCGGGCTGACTTCCACTGCTGGGGAAGCAGACTGGTGCCCCCCCCCCCCACACACACACACTTCTCATCCTTTGAGAAATGCCTCACCTGGGCTGGGGAAGGGTCATTTCTGTACAGAAGGTCCCAGGCCCAGTAAAGGGTGCATAAAGATGCTGAAAACCGGGGAAGTGAGAGACTGTATGCGAAATGAGTGCTGAGACCCCTAGCCAGCCCCCGGTGGGTAGACAGGCTGGTTTCCTCCCTGCCAGGGCACTGGGGGGTCTCCTCTGCACACTGGACATTCTCCACCTAAACAGCACTGGCAGGTCAGCTCACAGTGACACTGCCAACTAGAGTCAGGCTCTAACTATGCTCTCAAAAAGCTCCCAGCTCATTTTAGAAGGCCCCCACTTTTAAACCCAAGCAGAACACCACAGATTACCAGAAAGAGAGGGGAGAAAAATCACATGCATAAAAGGTCAAAGTCAAAACAAATAGGAAAGCTGGACAGGGTGGTACATGTCTGCATTCCTAGTACTTAGAGGCTGAGAAAGGGGGATAGCAGGTTGGAGGACAGCTTCGGCAACTTGGCAACTTAGTAAGACTGTTTCAAAAATTTAAAAGGAGCTGGGCATAGTGGTGCACGCTTGTAATCCCAGCATTTGGGAGGCTGGGGCTGGTGGCACATGCCTGTTATCCCAATGTTTGGGAGGCCGAGAGACAGGAGGACCGCAGGTTCGAAACCAGCCTCAGCAACCTAGTGAGACTCTGTTTCAAAATAGAAAAAAAAGGGCTAAAGGGTTAGCTCGGAGGTAGAACACCCCTGGTTTCAATCCCCAGTACCACAAAAGAATAAATAAATAAATAAATAAATAAGGGCAAAAGGTATGGCTCAGAAGTAGAATTATACCGCCCCCCCGCCAAGTTCAATTCCCAGTACCACAAAACCAAACCAAACCAAACAAACAAAAAACAGAAAAAATAAGCAAGTTGAAGGAAACAGAAAAAAAGGTGGGGGGACTTTCCACATGTACTCCCTTTGATATTCTCACACAGAGAGATAAAGAAAGATACCAAAGAAACAAGAACAGGGCACTCTATTAAGAAGGACAATTTAAAAATCAAGATTATTTTAGAAATTGAAAACCAGAAACATAAAATTCAAGAAAAGATCTTAAAAACTGTTATTATTTTGGTCTTGTTAGGTTGCCACGCTGACCCTGAACTCCTGGACTCAAGCGATCCTCTGGCCTCAGCCTCCTGAGTAGCTGGGATTACAGGTGTGCACCACCAAGCCCAGGTAAGAGAAGATTTTGAAGACCGAGTTGAGGAACTCTCATAGAAAGTTGAGCAAAAAGATGTAGGTTGAAACAATAAACTAAGGAAGATAAGTGAGAAGAAGGCTAAGGAGGTCAGTATAATAGGGTTTCCAGAGAGACAGTACAGAAAAAGGGAGCAGAGCAAATAATTATCTTAAAGTAAGTCAAGAAAGCTAATGAGAAGTGAAGCACATATAATCCCAGTACTTGGGAGGCTGAAGCAGGAGGATCCCTTGAGCCCAGGAATTTAAGACCAGTATCGGCAATACAGAGAGACCCAGTCTACGAACAAATCCTGAATACATACATAAAATAAAAAAGATTTTTGCTTCACCAAGTCAAGTTTTGGAAAAGTAGTCAGAAAAAAGTTCTCCAACTCAGGAGAGGGGCTAAGAGAATCCTCTGTATGAGGGTAAGGCAAGACCTTGGAATGCACACCCTCCCACCTGTCCAGACTGGATCACGCAGAAGGTTCTAGAAGGACTGCTTTAGGAAGACATAGCCAACCCAGGGAGATCTGAAAGCTTTGAGAGGTAATTTAGACATCTGGGGCAGAGTTTAGGGTAAAGTCCGTGATGGCTTCATAGAACATTAAGCCAAAGGAGAAAGAATATATTGAATAGAGCTACAGTAAACAAACAATCATGGTACAGAAAAAGCAAAAGTAATCGTGGTTCACTGGAATGAACACCATTCAAAATGTCACAATTCTGAGCTGACCCAAAATTAAAATATAACAACATAGGAGTGAGAGGAAGGAGGGATGGGGCAGGGGAAGGAAAAGAGAACAAAGCCTTGGATTGAGCTAAGAGGAGCCCAACAGATAACGCCCAGAAAGAGAAAATCAAGAACCAGCAATCACAACCTGGAGGTAAATGCCAAAATAACCAGCTAAATGAGTATAAGGAAATACGATAGGAGTTCTAGAAAGAGAATACAGAGAAAAACAGAGTGGAACAAATCATTATCTTGAAATAAGCCAAGAGAATTGACCAGAGTGGAACAGCACGCATTTCCAGATGGAAAGGGCTCAGAGAGGGCCCTGGGTAACAGCTGGAGCTGGCTGGGGAGACGGAGGACAGGGACAGAGGGGAGGAGACCGCAGGAGAGGTGACAATCCCTCCGGAATGACTCCAGACCCAAGTATGTGCTGGAATAAAGAACTACTAGCGATGAGGGAAAAGAATCACAAACAGGAGCTTTGTAAGTAGTCAACCGTGACTAGGCCTCTCCAGCAACCCACTCTGTGTGGCAGAGAGCGGGATCCTGCGATGAGCAAGGAAGACGCCACCTGGTCCAGTTGGAGTTCTGTCCCGCCATTTTCCCTACACACCCCAGCTGCCTCCCCCAGGTCTTCTCCTGCTACTCCGCTCCTGGACAAGGGCAAGGGCTGCCACCCTTGGAGCCGTCAACACACCAGCTTTGGCACCAAAGTCACCTCTCATGGGTGGTCAGATGAGTCTGCACAGAGGACAGGGAGGAGCCTTCTGCAAGAGGCAGGTCAGCCGGAGAGTGCCAAACCCCAGGAATGGAGGGCAGAGGGCTGCTGGCTGCTCAGGAGGAGGTCGATAATGCCAAGCCCCACGGCCAGACCTGGAGGACAATGGGGAGGGAAACAGGTCATTGAGAGTGTAGAGAAAGCTTCTGTGTGTGGGTGTCAGGAGCAGGAGCCTGGTGCGAGCTGAGGAGGGAAGAAGGCAGCGAGGAGGGGGACTCTGGGACATCTCCGGGTGACTCTGGGTGAAGCAGGGTGAGGGAGGGAGGGATTTCAGGTCAAGTGTGTTGAGAAAGCAGGCAGCAGAAGCCAAAGGCCGGGGGACAGACAGACTGTTCCAGAAGGGAACAGAGGGGACCTGTTGGCGGACTAGGAGAGATGAGAACTGGCTTTTTTTTTTTTTTTTTTTTTCTTAATGGTACTGGGGATTGAAGCCAGGGCATTCTACTTCTGAGCTACACCCTCAGCTCTATTTTATTTTGAAACAGGGTCTCAGTAAGTTGCAGAGGGCCTCGCTAAGTTGCGAGAACTGGCATTTAAATCACAACTCACTACTGCCAAAATGGAGATGGTCAGCCTCCATTCCTGCCCAGCATTCTTCGACTTTATTTATATTAATGATGATAATTGTTCTTAAGTTGGTGTGTGTGGGGGGTGGGGGAGTTCTGGCAGCAAGAAGCCCAACTGTTAATGTGGTGGTTAATGAACAATAATAACAACAACAACAAAAAAAACATAAAATCTAACTCTATTCTATAGCTGTTGGTGTAGAAGGTGCTTCTTGAGATTAACACCTATATTTATTCTGCGCTTTGTATAGCAGGGGCCCCTCATGAGTGTTAATTGCCGACTCCTACCAAGAGTCTTGCAGGTAGTGTGATCTGCACTTTATATATGGGGAAAAAGAAGTCAGAGGGCTGAATGGCTTACAGGAGGCCGCACGGGGAAGGGTGCGGGAGCCAAGACTGCAGAGCCAGGAATCCTGGCCCCATCGCCGTGGGTCAGGCTGCACCTCTCTTTCACACAGCTGGAATGAGCTGATGGGTGCGGCACCCTCTTAAAAGGGCACTGTCATTTTTATGGGGAGGCCTATCCCAAACATTATTTTCCCCCATGGTGGCTGTCAACTGGTCAATACTTCCCTTTTTTGTTGTTGTTGTTGTTGTTGTTTTTTAAATCGGTATCACTGAGAAGCTATTTGATAAAGAAGCTCTACTTCCAAATCGTCTTTTCTCATGCTTTATTTCTAGGAAATCAGATTGGAAAGACAAAGTCAGTGGGTGGAAGAAGCCTTGTGTGGTAGTGCTGACTGGGTAGGAAGGGACTCAAGAGATAAAAAAAAACAAAAACAAAAACAAAAAAAACTGAATGAATGAATGAGTGAGACCCGTAAAAGAATTTTCAATGCACAGCCAGCCTTTAAAATGAGCCGCCGGGCGTGGTGGCGCACACTTGTAATCCCAGCATTTGGGAGGCTGAGACCATAGGATTTGGGTTCTAGGCCAGCCTCAGCTACCTAGTGAGGCCCTCCGCAACTTAGTGAGACCCTGTTTCAAAATAAAGAGTAAAAAATAGGGCTGGGGGTATAGCTCGGAGGTAGAATGCCCCTGAGTTCAATCTCCAGTACCGCAATAAATAAATAAATAAATAAATAAATAAATAAATAAATAAATAAAATGAACCTCAGTGTATCTGTGCTATCTTGACATGGATTGCTAAGCATGCTCTGGCTGCCTGCTTTATTGTTATTTATTTTAACTCAGCTGGCGCATTACTCTCCACCCCAAATGGATACAGGCAGAGTTTCTTCTGCTTTACAAGGGAAAGCAAAGGGGATGGAGGTCTTGCTGCCGGGCAGTGGGGAGGCCCAGTGCTCAGGCTCCGATTGGGTCTCAGCCTCATTCTTCTCCCTGTATGAATGTGTCTATCCATCCCCTTTCCTCCCACCATCACAAATCTGGGCCGAGCGCTAGTTCTCATCTGTCTCTGTTCTTCAGGAGCTCAGAGTCCAGTGGCTGCCATGATCGTGTGTGTGAATAACATAGGAGACAGATGGGGCGCTGTCACAGCCCCGGGAAAGGCACCTGGCATAAACCCGGTCCCCAGGGAGGACGACCCGAGGGATGCGTGGGAAGCAGAGGGAATCGTAGGCGCTTGTAGCTCTTGGAATGCCCAATGCGGTCAAGCTAGTCCGCCCAGCTTATCGACTTGCCTGGCGTCCACGTCCAATTCGCGGCCTCCTGCCTCCTTGCCTTTCTCAGGCCATCCCCCACCCCCTGGGGCTGCTTTTCCTCATCTTACCTACCGTCCACATCTCCCACCGTTCAGTCTTCCTTCCTCCAGAGGTCCCTCCAATCTGGATCGTGGTGCCACTACTTACTACTGACATAATACAGTTACGCAACGCCACCATCCCTGTTAGATATCGGTGAATACTGTGTTCTTGTTAACTGTCACCTAGTTAGCGCCTACATTTCTCAAGTGCAAGGAGATGTCTTTTCATCCTCTTCGACCAGGGAAAGTGAAGTGGGCAGAGGGTGCGTTTGCTGAGCATCTGTATGCGTTAGGTACTGAGCTGGCTGTCCAATTAGGTAGTTATACAGGCAGCAGCTATCCTATGGATCTAACAAGTCCTTCGTTAAGAATTACAGTCAAAAGCTGGGCATGGTAGCACATGCTTGTAATCCCTGTACTTGGGAGGCTGCGACAGGAGGATCACAGGTTTGAAGCCAGCTTCAGCAACTTAGTGAGGCTGTCAGCAACTTAGCAAGACCCTGCTTCCAAATGAAAAATAAAATAGGGCTTGGGTATAGCTTGGAGGTAGAAAGTCCCTTGGTTCAATCCCCAGTACCAAAATGGAAGGAAGGCAGGATAAATGACCTGCTTCCGAATGAATGAATGGCATCAGCTGCTTATGAAACAGAGTGAACATTGCCTTGTGCTGCAACGCAGTACCGCACCAGGGCTCACGTTAGTTCTTAATGCAGGCTGACAACGTGAGAGCTTGCTGCGGAGACAAAGGCACACATCAGCTTAGGCGGCAGTATTTGGGTTTTATGGGTTAAAAAAAATCCAACCTGTTGTGGTGGCCCATGCCTGTAATCCCAAGACTTGGGAGGCTGAGACAGGAAGATTGCAGGTTGGAGAACAGCCTCAGCAA
>PVLC010015530.1:0-37199 GCA_004027655.1 Graphiurus murinus
ACGAGATAGCATTTGTATCAGGTATTATAGGCAACCTAGAAGCAATTTAAAGGATATAGAAGGATTGTATAGGTTATATGTAAAGACGACATCATTTTATATCAGGTGCATCCAGGAATTTATTATCTGTAGGGGGTTGGGGAACCAATCCCCCAGGGATATCAAAGGACAATTGCATACAGATACACACAGACACATGCTACACTGTTGACCATTTTTCAACTGAAGGGCTGAATATCTGGGTGTTCAGTGTGTTATTCTTTTAAATGTTCTGTATGTTTGAAAATTCTTATAAATAGTTGGGCTCATAAAGGAAATGGTTGCCAAGTTAAAAAATATGCCCAGTCCTATCTAAATAAAAATATCTGTCTCCCGTCCAATACAAAGCTTGCATTCTGTTTGGCCCAGGCCTGGCTCTCTGCGCTGGGGGAGGGGGCATGGGGGTGGGGTCAGAGTCCCTCCCATCTTAAATTTACCTCCTTTCTCCCTGCTGGGAGGGGAGGACAGATGAAAGGAAAAGGGGAGGGCTCCTTGATTATGCTGTTGTCACTGGTGTGTTAGGGAAAATACAAATTAAAACTAAGGGGGAAAAATTACTTCTCCCTGTGGAGAGAAAAAAAAGGAAGAAGCCCCCCCCCTTCTTAGAGCATTAATTTTAGAACCCTGGTAATTGCAAGCTCTTTCTCTGCCTCTTTGAAATGCATGTAAATCTTGTCAAAAGCGAAATAAGCCTTTTTCCAGCTTCACATCCTGGTCCTAAGATGCTTCCTCAAAATCCCATAAGCCATCTCTTTGAAAAGTAACCTTTCTGTGGGAGTAGGAGCCCAATGGCGCAGCTGGTGCCCAGCTCCAAGGTGCAAAGCTGCCTCCTGTCATAAAGATAAGAGAAAGGTAGCTTTCCTTTGCCTAAAGGCAATTGGCAAACACAGGTGGTCACCATAATTATTAGCTACATTTTGGGAAGACTGATAGTATGGTTTAATCCTCATTGTTCTTTTTTTTTTTTTTTGTACTGGGGATTGAATGTTACACCCCAGTGGTCCCTCCGCCCCCTCCCCCCTTTTTGAAACAGGATCTCCTAGGTTGATGAAGAGTCTCACTAAGTTTCTGACCTCAAACCTGCCATCCTCCTGTCTCAGCGTCCCAAGTACTGAGATTACAGGTGTGTAATCTCACCATGCCCTGCTTTTTTTTTTTTTTTTTAAGTACAAAATTCATGTAGGGTTTTTTCCTTTTATATATACATTTATGTAGGCCAGGCGGGTCATGCATGTCTGTAATTGTAGTACTTGGGAGGCTGAGATAGGAGGATCACAGGTTCAAATTCAGCTGCAGCAATTTAGCCAGGCTATCAGCAACTTAGTGAGACTCTGTTTCCAAATAATAAATAAAATAGGGCTGGGGATGTAGCTTGAAGGCAGAATGCCCCTGGCTTCCCTGGCACCATAAAACAAAACAAACAAAGCAAACACAAAAACAAAGGTATGTGTAATGGATTGTCTTCTGCTTGGCTATGTAAAAGGGCAAGGGTTCTTTCTGTCTCCACCAACTCCTCATGGGTTGTCTACAATGCACATTGCATTCTGGCTTAATGCTTATTCAGTAATAAAACTTTCTCTTTTACTTTTGCAGAGAGGTTTTCTGGGTTGGCTGGAGATTTTGATTTTTGAGGTACTGGAAATTGAACTCAGAGGGTATTCTACCTCTGAACCACACTCCCAGCTCTATTTTATTTTTAAATTTTGAAACAGGGTCTTGCTAAGTTGCTGAGGCTGGCCCTGGACCTGTGATCCTCCTATTTCAGCCTCCCAGGAACTGGGATCACAGACGTGCGCCACCACACCTGGCTGCTACAGACCTTCCTGAGCTCTTCCTCCTTGGTGGAGGGCTAGGTTTAGGACTAGGTAGGACTCGGGAGAGGGGTCCACAGAGCGCGAGCCTGGAGGTGGTGGGGGAAAATCAGCTTCCGGTGGCACCTGGCATTCTGGATCAGTGACCCCGTGACTCAGGACTCTGCCTCCTGGTCACTGTCTCCTTCTCTTCTGTCGGTGGAATCCCCCACGGTCTCCTTTTTATAAGGACAATGTCATTGGATTTGGGGCCCACCCAGATAACCAGGATCAGCTCCGCCTTGCAAACACCCTAATTTAGCCAGGCATGGTGGCACTCCCCTGTAATCTCAGTACTTGGGAGGCTGAGACAGGAGTATCGCAGGTTCGAAGCCAGCCTCAGCTACTTAGACTCGCAGCAACCTAGTGAGACCTTGTTTCCAAATAAAAAATAAGAATAGCTCAGAGGTAGAAGGCTCCTGGGTTCTACCCCCAGTACCACACACACACACACACACACACACACACACACACACACACATGCACACGCACACACACACAAAACAAAACCAAAACAACAACAACAAAAAACAACAAAAACCCCCAAAGAAACAAAACCAACAAACAAAAAAACCTTAACTTAATCAAACCTGTCACTATATAGGATAATGTGCCTAGGACTTTCTTTCATGAAGGAAAGTCCATAGACCTAAATGTGTGCCTCATTGTTTTTTCGTTCACATTAGCCCTGATCTTCAGTCCGCTCTCTGAATTTCCATACCATTCCAGAAAAATCCAAGCCCCATTCTCCAAAATACATATTCCAGATCTTTCCACAAACTCAGATTCCTGTGGAGCATTTATCTTAATTGATAATTGCTATGCAACAAATACCCCTTAAGCCCAGGGACTTAAGACAGCCCATATTTTATGAGCTCACGGTCTCTGTGGGCCAGGATTCTGGACCTGGTTTAGCTGGGCGCCTCAGGCGCAAGGTGGTCTCTCATGAGGTTGCAGTCCGCTGCTGGCTAGGGCTGGGACCTATCCGAAGGCTCTGTTGGGGGCAGGGGATCTGATTCCACGTGGCTGTCATCAGGCCTTAATGTCTCTCTACTAGGAGAGAGAGAGAGAGAGAGAGAGAGAGAGAGAGAGAGAGAGAGAGAGAGAGAGAGAAAGAAGAAGAAGAAGAAGAAGAAGAAGAAGAAGAAGAAGAAGAAGAAAGGAGAGGAGAGAGGAAAGAAGAGAGAGGAGAGGCAGGCTCAAGATGGAAACCAGCCTAATCTTGGAAGTGATCGCTTCTTGCTTTGTTTTCTATTTGCTGGACACAAGTCACTAAGTGAGGACTTTCACAAGGGTCACATCTCAGTACTGGGCTGCGGGAGTCAGTGGAGGCATCTTCAAGGCTGCCTGGCACGGTCTCCAGCATCTAATAGACATCAGGCACAGAATGAATCAAATTACCTTTAAGGTTAATAGTGGATTTGTTCCCTAATTTATGATAATAAACCCAAACATCTTTTTTTTTTTTTTTTTTTTTTTTTGCGGTACTGGGGATTGAACTCAGGGGCATTCTACCTCCGAGCTACACCCCCAGCCCTATATTTTATTCTTTTATTTTGAAACCGAGTCTCACTAAGTTGCGGAGTGCCTCACTAGGTAGCTGAGGCTGGCCTCGAACCCGGATCCTCCGGTCTCAGCCTCCTGAATGCTGGGATTACAAGCGTGCGCCACCACACCCGGCTCCCACTCTATTGAATTATCAACACCACATAATAATGTCTCCTATTTTTTTTAGATGTGTGCTTTCTGAGGGGAGAGTAGATCTTCTGAGAGGTTCTTGCTATGGTTGGATGGATTGAGTTTGTTCCTCAGGATTCATGTGACAGGAGCTTGGTCCCCAGCCAGGCTGGTGGTGTTGAGAGATGCTGGGGAACCTTTGAGAGGTGGAACTTAGTGGGAGGTCCTTAGGTCAGCTGGGGGCACCACCCTGGAAGGGATTGTGGGACCCCAGCGTCACTCAGCTTCCTGTTTGGGGTTGTGACTTTTTTCCTCACACACTTGCTTCTGCTGCATGATGCCATCCACTATGGGGTTGAACCCATGCCAGCTCCATGCCCTTGAACCCCCAGGACTGAGCCAGACAAACCTCTTGTCCTTATAAACTTACCCAGTCTCAGGCATTTCATTACATGAATGCAAAATTGACCAAATACAACCCTCAATTTGAGGCTAGCCCTCCTCAGCTTCTTGTCTACCCTCCGCTTGATTCTATATTCATTTTCTAGGGCTGCCATAACAAAGTATCCCAAGGTGCACAGCTGGAAACAACAGAGATTTATTGTCTTGGGAGTTTGGGAGGCTAGAAGTCCAAAATCACTTTTGAGGATGACTGTTGTCTTGCTTTCCAACTTAGCAAGACCCTGTTGATGCTCTTGGGTTCAATACCCAGTAAAAAAACAGACACACACAGAGAAGTACATACACTGTACATCTTTGAGATCAGGGACCTTCTTTTTTTGATCATTAGAGACAGACAAGTGCCTGCCTAGCTTCCTGTGGGTGCTCAAGCAGTATGTTTACAACGCAAAGGGCAGGCACAGAAATGTAGACAAGGACCTGGGTTATTCTGTACTCAGTTCTGATAGCGACTTTCACTAAAAAGGTGGTGAGAGTTCTGAGCCTGGTGACTGCTTTCTCTTCTGGGCTCCATACATAGCCTCTGTGTGTCTGGATAGTGTTCTTGTCCCACACTGACACCTGGTGGCCATCTTGCCGATGCAGCTACCTGGGACTAAAGTATGGGATCTTTTCACTACAGGGCAGTGCAGCGGACTGTTAAGAGGTAGGGACTGGAGCCTGTGGTGGCACAGGCCTGTAATCTCAGTACTTGGGAGGCTCAGACTGAAGGATCATAGATTTGAGGACAGCCTCAGCAACTTAGTGACACCCTTTTTTCTTTTTCTTTTTCTTTTTCTTTTTTTTTTTTTTTTTTAAGGATTGGGATCTATAGCTAGGCGGTACATTATTCCTGGGTTCAATCCCCAGTACAAAAAAAAGGAGGGGGGCGGGTTAGGGATATGAAACCAGCTCCCCTTCCAGGTGAGCGGAATGTGGGCAGGAGGGTGACTCATTCTGGATCCTGATGATAAAAGCAACACCCTAGGCCCTAGAAATGACAAAAGAGGAAGCTGAATCAAACACAACATAACACATACAACATGACGGCTGAGGGTTAGCACTCCCATCCCCTTCTCAGTGGGCTCAGAAGGGGAGGACACAGGATATCACCCATGTTACTTCTGCTCACATACCATTGTCCAGAAAACACTGCTGCTCGGGACTCAGATGGCCACACTGAAATGGTCCCCTCCCTGCCCCCGGGGTGGCCAAAAAATCTACTCTACAAGAACGGATATTGGAAATTAACAGGAAGTTTTGGTCACAAATCCTTAAACCCCCCTGGGGCTAAATAATCGGAGTTATAAATGGGCTGATTTTTAATTAGGGCAGGGGATTTCCAAGGCGATTGGGACCCAAGCCACTGGTCCTTCGGCTTAGCTTCCTTTTTTGTAGCTAAATTTAATCGGTTACATCAGGTAGATTTTGGGATGTTAAAACCCAGCGTCTCCTCTGGTGTCTTTTCAAATCTTCTCTGGCTGGTCTCCTCTCATTAGTATTATGCTGAACTGGTCCGTTAGCATTATTAGAAAATTTGTTTGCCTTCTTAGCATCTTATTATATTCAGCAGGGCCATCTGGAAGTTTCATCTGTTAGGAGCTGAGAGGCGCAGTCCGGGTAGTCAGCTCTGTCTTCTTTTCCCATTTGACTGATTAATCACTTTGGAACACATTGCTGACTCCTATCCCTGTACTGAGCCATTTATTGTGACCACCAGGGCTGGTTCACTGATGGAGTCTGATCTGCCTGATTTATCATCGGTGCTGATTAGTCCTTCCTGTTCTTTATTCACTTCCTACTCTTTCCAGGCTATTTGGATTACGCCCTTCTCTATATTCACAAATAGAAACAAATGCATATTAATTGCTAACAGACAGGCATGTACTTAACTATAGAAGAAACAACAGGCCAAATATGTAAATTTGTTTTTGCTTGTTAAAAGTCAACAAAAATTAACTACTCTTTATTTTAATTCACTTTTTTTTTGAACACTAGTATTAACTTTTCTCTTTTGAATGTTATTATAAATTCTTGGAATTTTACACACTCGACTTCTTTTTTTTCAATGAATTATCCTTCCCCTTTAGTCTTTTTCATTTTTCTTCCTTCTTATACTTCTCCTTGAAATGCTGCAAGGAGGTGTCCCTATCAACTGGCTTCTTGATCCCTTAGGCACTGACCTAGTCTTGATAGGACCATTACTTTATGGCCATAATAGACTGATCCTGGATCTTTCCTGTTTCCAATTTTAGTGTAAACTTCCTTTAACGAGTGCTGGTTCCTTTCTGTAGAGAGAAGCACTGATGGTTAAAATGTGGGGTTAGAGGTAACGTGAGTGTGTGTGATGGGTAAAAGTCAACTGGTGGGCTACTCCAGTGATTGAGCTGGGAAAGATGTTTTTTCTTAAGGTGAGGAACTCTCATGGTGTCTGTCTTTTGTGAAATGTTCACAAAGCAGTCAAATTTTCAAGATACTAGAGGGCTTCTTCAGTTTCACAGAGCTTCTTTTAATCCTTCATTTGAAGTATATTTATTTGATATTACTGTACAGGTGACTTAAACTCTTAGCTATGAAACTATCTTTTAAAATTTTTTCATGGTGCTGGGGATTGAATCCATAACATCTGAGTTATGCTCCCCTTAAAAATATTTTTTTTGAAACAAGGTCTTGCTAAGTTGCTGAGGCCAGTGTAGAACCTGTGATCCTCTTGTATTAGCCTGCTAAGTACTGGAATAACAGACACACAACACTGGACCCAGGTAGTCTATTTATGTTTTTGTGGTACTGGAGATTGAATCCAGGAGTATTCTACTACTACACTACACCTCCAGCCCTTTTTGTTTTTTATTTTTATTTTTTTGTGGTACTAGGGATTGAACTCAGGAGTGTTCTACCTCCGAGCTACACCCCCAGCCCTATTTTTTATTCTTTATTTGGAAACCGGGTCTCACTAAGTTGCGGAGTGCCTCACTAGGTAGCTGAGGCTGGCCGCGAACCCGGATCCTCCGGTCTCAGCCTCCCGAATGCTGGGATTACAAGCGTGCGCCACCACGCCCGGCCCTTTTTGTTTTTTATTTTGAAACAGGGTCTTGCTACATTGCTGAGAGTTTCACTTAATTGCTGAGGCTCGCCTCAAACCTATGATCCTCCTGTCTCAGTCTCCTAAGTACTGAGATCACAAGCATGTGCCAACATGCCCAGCATATTTTTAATAATTCTAAAAATAATTTTGGGAGGTATGGGAAAAGATCAAGGAGGTGAGTTAATATTTCAGTGTTTCGAGTGGTTTTGCTTAGTTTAGTCAGGTTAGTTAGTAAAGGTTCATAAAAAAACCATGTTTTATGAAATAAAAGTGATGAAAAAAACCCCATTTCAGCCTGGGATCATCCCATCCAAGGAAGACTGAAAATATAGTGTGTAAAAAATAAGACAACAGAATCAAAGTACACTCATAAAATCCAATGCTCTGTAATATAAATACATAATATATGTAATATAAAAATACTTTTCTCTTTTGGTAATGGGGACTGAACCCAGGGACATTCTATCTCAGAATTCCACGCCAGCCAGTGAATCTCCAGACTACCTAGCCAGCAAACTCCTGCAACTGCAGTTGAACTCCTTGGAACTGAGAAAGTACAGACCCTTCCTGCAGGGACGCAAGTGGCTACCACTGGACTTGTCAAGACTGTGAGTTTACAAACTGTCCCGGCAGGAACCTGTGTGGCAGTGACCAAACTTGTGGAGTCTGAGTATGCAAACCATCTTTGTGGAGGTGGGGCAGGGCTGCAGTTGAAATGTGAATTAGCAGACAGACTTTAGGGATACTTGGGTCTACCCTCCTACTTGGGGTCTCCAACAATCACTCCAGGGTCTTCAGCAGTGATGCCTTTGGGGTCAAATAACTCGTCCAACTGTGCTTCAGGCTCAGAAGCCTATAGACGATCCCCCAGCAGAGTTTGGGTGAGGCGAGTACTGAGGCTGGTGACAGCAAGGTCTCACATGATCATAAATGCCAGAAAAACAGTGGTATTCCTGGGGCTAAATCACTCACCCATGCCTCAGGCTCTCTTCTCTGGCAGAGTTCGGGTACAGTAGGCAGGGAGGCCAGGGATCAGCAGGGTTTCATGTGATCCCAGCTGCCAGAGCAGCAGTGGTGTCCCTGGAGAATTTTAATTCAGACAGATACTCTGCAGACGGGAATGCTAACCTCTTTGCCAACAGAGTTCATGCCTCGTGATCATGGATGCCATTGAATGACAGTGTTTCACATGATCACAACCAACAGAGCATTGGTAGTGTTCCTAGGGCATTTAATCTAAGCTAGCCAGACTGCAGGATTGGAACATCATAATCTCTGGCCCTGTTAAACTTCAGTCCCTTGACCATGGAGGCCAGAGGCCAGCAGTCTGGAGTGTTTTACTTGATTGCAGCCAGTAGAGTCCCTGGGGCATTAAAGCTCAGCCAGCTGAGCCACAGCCATGGAATGTTACAGTTTCTAGCACTGCTGAGTTTGGACCAGGAGAGCACAGATGCCTCCAGCCAATCAGGCTGCTGCTTTCCTGCACTGGTTAATTACTCTACCCTGTTAAAGAGGTCTGGGGCATTTAATTAAAAAATTCTTATGATATGAGACAGATTCATTGGGGCAAATATATATCCATAGTTTAGGACATATTTAAAGGTATAACAAATAGACATAGGACTCCCACACAAAGAGGAAGAGGAAGCCAACACAACATAGATGCAAATCTGAGAATCCTGATAACATGAGAATGAAGAACAATGAGGAAACAATAAACTCCTGGAACTCCACAACAATGGTGGTCACTAATACAGAGCTTCAGAAAATCCCAGAAGGAGAATTCAGAATTTTGATTTTCAATATGATCAAAGACATTAGAAATGAAATCAGAGAAAGTGTACAGGATATGAAATAACATAATAATAAAGAAATGGAGGCCCTAAATAAGAACCCAAAGAGGCCCTGAAGAAAATGGAGACAATAAATGAAATAACCTCAATAGAAACCATCACTGGCAGACTAGAGCACATGGAAAATAGAGTCTCACTCTTAGGAGACAGCTCATTCAAAAATGACCACACTGCCAACCATATACAGAAGACAGTAGAACAGCATGACCAGAATATCCTAGAAATCTGGGACAATAACTTCTGGATAATAGGCACTGAAGAAGGTCTAGAAGCACAAACTAAGGAAATTAAAAACCTCTTCAGAGAAATAATATCAGAAAAATTTCCAAATATGGGAAGTGAAATGGATAGCCACATACAGGAGACATTCAGAACCCCAATAAGACAAGATCAAAGAACTTCTCCACGCCACATAATAATCAAAATAACTAACATAAAAGAGAGAGCAATAGAAAGTCATCCATCAAAGAAAGTCAAGTAGAATTCCCAGTTGAATTCTACAAAACTTTTATAGAAGAACTAAACCCAATCCTCCAAAAATTATTCCCTGAAATAGAAAAAGATGGAATTCTTTCAAATTCCTTCTATGAAGCAAGTATCACCTTAATATCAAAACCAAATAAAGATACCTCAAGGAAAGAAAATTGCAGACCA
This sequence comes from Graphiurus murinus, assembly GCA_004027655.1. Classification (NCBI taxonomy): domain Eukaryota; kingdom Metazoa; phylum Chordata; class Mammalia; order Rodentia; family Gliridae; genus Graphiurus; species Graphiurus murinus. Next base: position 9,597 of record PVLC010015530.1, read on the forward strand.
ATATCCTTGATGAACATAGATGTAAAAAGTCTAAAGAAAATAGTAGAGATACACATTCAAAACCTTATCAAGAAAATTATACACCATGACTAAGTTTGTTTCATTTCAGGGATTGCAAGACTGGCCCAAGAAATACAAATCAATACTTGTAATTCATCATATAAAGAGAATTAAGGAGAAAAAAATCACATGATCATCTCAATAGATGCTGAAAAGGCATTTGACAAAATCCAGCACCCATTCATGTTAAAAACATTGCAGAAAATTGAAAATGAAGGAACTTGCCTCAATATCATAAAGGAAACATACAGTAAACCTAAAGCCAACATAATACTGAATGGAGAAAAACTGCAAGAATTCCTTTTAAAATCAGGAACAAGACAAGGATGCCAACTATCACCACTCTCTTTCAATATAGTACTCGAAACTCTAGTCAGAGCAATAAGGCAAGAGAAAAAAGTCAAATGAATACAAATAGGAAAAAAGAATTGAAATGATCTCTATTTGCAGATGACATGTTCCTAAACTTAGAAGACCCCAAAAATGCAACCAAAAGAATTCTAGAGCTGATTAAGGGATTCAGCAAAGTAGTGGGATACAAAAGCAATCTACAAAAATCAGTAGCTGTTCTATATATCAACCATGAATCCACTAAAAAAGAAATCTGGAAAACAATTCCATTCACAATGACCTCTAACACAATAAAATATCTAGAAGTAAACATAGCCAGGGAAATGAAGACCTCTACAATAAAAATTTTAAACATTAAAGAAAGAAATTGAAGAAGATCTTAGAAGATTAAAAGATCTCCCGTGCTCTTGAATTGGCAGAATAAATACTACCCAAATGACCATTCTACCAAAAGTGATTGACAGATTCTATGCAATCCCTATTAAAATATGTGTCATTCTTCACACAGATAGAGGAATAAGCCCTCAATTTCATACAGAAAAATAAAAGACCCAGAATAACCAACCATGGTTCTTATTGCTGAAAACCATGCAAAAAGAACGATGTAGGAGGCGTCGAAATACCTGATTTCATCCAGTTATATATATATATGCATATCCATGTTCACAGCATAATTCATAATAGTCAAATTATGGAGCCAACCTATGTGTCAATCAACAGATGAATGGATTACAAAATTGTGGGATGTACACACAATGGCATTCTATTCAGCAATAAAGAAGAACAAAATTATGTCATTTGCAGGAAAATGGATGGACCTGGAGAACATTATGTTAAGTGAGATTAGCCAGACAATAGGTCTTGTAGGGGCTACTAAACCTCATGTAATGTTCTGTATGTTATGTTGCCATTGTATAAGCCAACATTCCCACGTTACTTCTCTTGTATGAGCTAACTTTCCCATGTTCTTTTTCTTGTATAAGCTTCCTGGTGTCATGGTATAAAAAGGTCCTGTGAAATAAACTCGAGGCTGCAGTACTGTCAGCCCTCCCAGTAATGACTTAGTATTGACTTTGTCTTTAATCCTCACTCCTCCCTTCAGGAAGGTTCAACTTTGCCAGCAGGTATGGCAGGTGGCGCCTGAACAGGAACCTGAAGACTGGGGAATCCGTGAAGGACACTGCAAAAAATAAGGTACGTACCAAAAGCTGAGGGCGAGCGGTGATTTACTGGGAGTTTGTAATATAGTATAATATGGGACAAGGAAATAGCCGCCTGCTTTTTGTACATATGCTTAAAAACATTTTGCAAGCCCGAGGGACTAAGGTAGGGCAACAAAAACTTAAGAAATTTTTGCTTTTTGTAAAAAAAAGTCTGTCCTTGGTTTCCTGAAGAAGGAACTGTAAATATAGAAATAATACAGCAAGAGCAATGCCTTGCTCAATTAATTTTGGTTCCTCAGGCCAAAATTGATAATACAGCTTTAAGAAAGAAAAGAGGCACTAAAGGTTTTGGATCCTCAGATGCTTATTGGATTCAAGCCATCGGCTCTCAGAGACCTGAGCTTCATTTAAATATGAATGGATGGGCATTCACTGGGTTGCTGGACACCGGGGCCAATGTATCTGTTATAACTGCTTTACAATGGCCTGATCACTGGCCAAAACAACCTACTATTACAGATCTCAAGGCATTGGCCAGACTCATAGCCCGGAACAAAGTTCTGATATATTGACTTGGACAGATCTTGAGAGACACACTGGCACTTTCTGACCCTACATTGTGCCAAAACTTCCAGTTAATCTTTGGGGACGAGATGCTATTAAAAAAAAAAAAAAAAAGGGAGTTTATTTGTATAGTCCTAATTCTATAGTTACACAGCAAATGTTTCAACAAGGATTTCTACCAGGGAAGAGATTAGATGTAAAAGAACAAGAAATACAATACTCCATATCCTGCAAAACACATTTAGATCGGACTGTGTAAGATATTTTTAACTGGGGTCACTAAAGCGCCTGTACCCCATACAGATGCCATACAATAAAAATCTGATGACCCTGTATGGGTAGATCAGTGGCCCCTTACATCAAAAAAGATTCAGGCTGCCCATATGTTAGTGCAGAAACAATTGAAAAAAGGGCATATTAAACCTTCTAACTCTCCCTAAAATTCTCCCATATTTGTTATTAGAAAAAAATCTAAAAAATGGAGGCGGCTACAAGATTTAAGACAAGTTAATAAAACTATGTAATTAATGGGGGCACTACAGCTTGGATTGCCTACACCTGCTGGCATATCTATAGATACTTATAAAATAATTTTAGATTTAAAGGACTGTTTTTATACTATTTTATTAGACACCAAAAATTGTCAGCGTTTTGCTGTCAGTGTCCCTTCTCTTAATTTCAACAAGCCTATGGACCAGTATCATTGGAAAGTATTATCGCAAGGAATGGCCAATAGTCCCACCTTGTGTCAAAAATTTGTGACACAAGCATTACAAGGTATACGTAAAAATCATTCTTCTGTATGTATTATTCATTATATAGATGATATCCTGCTGACACATAAAAATAAAGGTTATCTTCTTGCTGTTATGCTGACTCACAAAAAAAAAGATTAAAAAGGGGGAGATCCACCCCACAACACCGGCTAATAGTATTGCCCATGCTTTCTTTATTCTTAAATTTTTAAATTTGGATGTTGATGATCGCTCTGCTGCTGGCCACTTCTGGGACCCTAAATCTCATATGGGTTTTGCTCAGATTTATTGAAGGGATGTTAACACTGGAAAATGTTAAACCTGACCCGGTGCTAAACTGGGGTCGAGGTCATGTTTGTGTTTTTTCCCAGGAAGAAGATGGCCCCCAATGGTTACCAGAGCGATTGGTCAAGGAAGCTCCTGCGACACCTCCTGCTGGCTGTGATTCTGCTTGCTCACCTGAGAGTGACGGCTGAGTGTATTGGGCTTATTTCCCAGATCCACCACTGTTACATCTGGCAGTGTGGGAAGACAGAGATCATTGTCACAGTGAACAACTCTCCTCTGCTGGGTCTGCCTGCAACAGCCAATTCTCTACCTTCTGAAAGTGTGCCTATCAATTATACAGGCCTAGGTACTGGACTACCCATTTGCTTTTCAAAAATGTGACTGTTCCAGGATGCCTGACATGTAACTGCTTGTGTATTTTTACCTTATATGATATTAATTGGACATATTTATATTAGCTTTTCCAATCATTGTAATTCTACTTATCAAAATTGTATTCTTACCTCCTGTGTGTCTAACATACCTGGGGGAATGCAGATTATGGTAGTTAAATAGCCTTCTTTTGTCTTGATACCAGAACAAGTTTAAAGTGTCATGCTAAATTTGATTGGATCTGTGTTACATCTAAAATTTATAATCAGAGTGATCATAACTGGAATAGGATTAAGACACATCTGCAAGGAATATGGCATCATGAAAATTTATCACTAGACTTATTGAAATTACACCAAGAAATTACTGATCTAGGGAGTGCCGAACCCCTTTCATTTGATGCAGCTAACACAGCTCAAGATATTCTGGAAAAGTTACCAGCTGTCCTGCCCTCTTGGTCATCGTTTACTTCTTTGACAGGAGGTCTTCTAGGTGTTGGAATCTTATTGCTCCTAGGCTTGTGTTTGCTGCCTATATTGGTGTACATCGTTGTGAGCACTATTTGGACAATGAAAGCTGAAATACATGGGTTAAAGCTTCCCACGACCCCCTTTGCAGGAGCTGGTAGTCAATGACGGGTAGGATTCTCTTAAGGACAAGTCAACCTAAGACAGGACATAGGTGTATGTCACCTATGCTCCCATGACGGGTAAGATTTGTACCTTAAAGAGAACAACCTAAGACAGGCACAGCTCCCTGCACATCAACTGCAGGTTGGTGTCTCATTTTTCTAAAAATTAAAGAAGGGGGAGATGTTAGACACGATGATTAATTACCCACGTTTTGTTAAAACCAGCCATGCGTTGTGTGCTGACAGTACAGACCTAAGAAACAATAACCCGGATCTAGATGCCTATGACGCTTGTACTGAGCTATGGTTGAGGGGCTTCGGTACAATCAGTATATTAAGACAATACGTCTTGTAGGGGCTACTAAACCTCATGTAATGTTCTGTATGTTATGTTGCCATTGTATAAGCCAACGTTCCCACGTTACTTCTCTTGTATGAGCTAACTTTCCCATGTTCTTTTTCTTGTATAAAGCTTTCTGGTATCATAGTATAAAAAGGTCCTGTGAAATAAACTCGAGGCTGCAGTATTGACTGTCAGTCCTCTCAGTAATGACTTAGTATTGACTTTGTCTTTAATCCTCACTCCCCCCTTCAGGACTGTTCAACTTTGCCGGCAGGTACGGCAAGCAAAGGAAGCTAAAAAGAGTCTAAAGAGACCGCGCACAGATTGGGATAAGATCTTTGCCAGCTACTCTTCTGATAGAGGACTAATATCTAGAATACAAAACCAAAACCAAATAAAACAAATAAATACATGAAAAAATGTTCAACATCATTAGCAATCAGGGAGATGCAAATCAAAACTACACTGCGATTCCCTCTAACCCCAGTTAGAATGGCAATCATGAAGAAGTCAAACAACAATAAATGCTGGCAAGGATGTGGGGAAATAGCAACTCTTACACATTCTCGATGGGATTGCAAATTAGTGTAACTGCTGTGGAGATGAGTGTGAGGATTCCTCAGAAATCTGGGAATGGATCCACCATACGATCCAGCCATACTACTCCTGGGTACCTTTCCAGAAGGACAGAAATCAGAATATTATATCCATGTTTCGATCAGAACAATTCACAATAGCCAAATTATGAAACCAATCCTGGTGTTCATCAACAGAAGAATGGATTATAAAAGTATAAGATCTATACGCAATGAAATTATCCTCAGCAATAAAGAAGATCAAAATTATGTCATTTGCAGGAAAATGGATGGATCTGGAGAACATTATGTTAAATGAGATTAGCCAGTCACACAAAGTGAAAGGTCACATGTTTTCTGTCACATGTGGAAGCTAGGGAGTAATCGGGACACCAGAGGGCCTTTAGATAATGGAGGAGAAACCCCAGTGGAGCAACGGAGAGGAAACAGGGGAGGGTGGTGGTGGGGGGAGAATTAATGAAGTAAACACTTCGCTGATGTTAGATACCTATGTGAAATTACCAATCCCAACATCACTATCATGTATTTTGAGAAGGGGAGGGAGCTTGGGAGGGATCTCATGAAGTGCTGTGTGCATGTATGTCATTATCACTCTGAACTGTATTATGATGTGAGATTACAACGCACCAAGACAAGTGTGTGTGTGTATGTGTGTATACACACATGTATATATCTTGTACACAAACATTGATAACAGTACTATGTAAGTATCTAAAAGGTAGAAACAACCCAAATGTCCATCGATAGATATATGGATAAACAAAATGCAGTATATCCATTTAGTAGAATGTCATTGAGCCAGTTAAACAAAACAAACCAAAAAAACCCCCCAAAAAACCCAAAACCAAAAACAAAGTACTAATGCATACTGCAACATGGACAAACTTTGAAAATATTATGTTAAGTGAAAGGAGATAGACACAAAAGATCATCTGCTGTATGATTCCATATATATGAAATAAATGGAGCAGGTAAGTCCAGAGATAATGAAACACATATTTTTCAAGATCTTGGGGGAAAGGGGAACAGAATGACTGATTAAATGGCATAGGGTCTCTTTTGAAGGTGGTGAAATGTTTTTGAACTAGACGGAGAAAATGGTTGCAACAACACTGTGCATGGAGTTAATGTCACTGAATCAACCCCTTTAAAACGGCTAATTATGCAGCTCTCACCTTACTTAAAACATGAAATAAACAAAAGATAGGAAGAGAGAGGGCAATGATGTAACCTAAGTAACAGAAGGATGAGGAGTGACACATCTGGATGCCTTCTTCGGGGAAGAGCCCACTCACGGGTGGCTGCTATTCCACCCTCACACTCTGTGACCCAAACACCTCTGCCTCCTGCAGAGCTTCTCTGGGGTTTGATTGGCAATTATCTATGACCCTCTCTCTGTTCTGATGTCTCTAGACTTGGGCTTGAGGAAAGATGCCAAGAGCATATGCTAGTTTCACATCTTGTCTAAATCTGGAAACCTGCTTTAATTTTCCTCTTTCTGAATTAATCAAACAATTTAAAAATATTTGTTCCCTTAAAATGGAGCAACAAGAACTCTGCAGGAGAAAGTAGAGCAGTTTGTGGAGATGGGATGAGTGTGCTGGGGACTGGGTTTCTTACTCGGTTGAATTGCCAGCGATGGTGATGATTTGTGCTGGAATTTTAATTTGTTTATTCTTCATCATACATTGTTTAATTTATACACAGAATTGACTGCTGGTCAAGTATAGAAAGCATTGGAGAAATTGATGTTGAAATACATGTTAATAAGGAGCTTGATAATGATAATACTTTTGCAAATTTATTTCAAGATGATTTTAACTTCATTGAAATTATCTAAACAAAATTCTCACATAGCAGATGTCCCAAGTAATTTGAAAATCAATGCTAAGAGAGAAAAAATAGAAATAATTATAGCCAATTTTCTGTTTCATTGGTTGGGGATTAATTCTATCCACACCTGCAGTGGAGAGAGATAGCATTTAAAATTTTTCTTTATTCTCACCATTTAGAGACAAAAATGAAACTATTAATGTCAGTTTAGTGATATTTGTGGGGTTATAATGCAAACATGTTAGACATAATTTTTTAAAGCACTGATTAGCTTTGGGAGGCTGAGACAGGAGGAACACAGGTTTGAGATCAGCCTCAGTCAGTTAGTGAGGCCCTCTGTAACTTAGTGAGACCCTGTTTCAAAATAAAAAATAAAATAAAAATAGGGCTAGGGGTGTATCTCAGAGGTAGAATGCCCTTGGATTCAATTTCCAATTCTCTCTCTCTCTCTCTCTCTCTCTCTCTCTCTCACACACACACACACACACACACACACACACACACACACACTATTGATTAGTTTAGTCCAGTGGAGATCAGGTTCTTTCTAATGTATCCCATCTTGGAATGGGTGTGAAGTGAAAAAAGATGGGATTCTTAGACTATCCATGCTTCCTTTAAGGGAGTAGAAAAAGGAATACCCTTTGTCTCTATGAGAAAGGAAATTTCTCCTAATATTATCACTTTTTATAAACTTGCCTCAATTGGTGAAGAATGGAATCCTTGTTTTAATTTGTATTTATTTGATTAGTTAAAAGTTAAACATCTGTTTATGTTCATTGATACTTGTATTTCATATAATTTTCTATTAAACGCACTTCATATCACTCTCATTAAGAATTTAGCTATCTGTATTTCCTTATTGATTTATAGACACTCTTTTGATGTTATGTATTAACTTTATCTATTAAAAGTGTTTTCTATTTCTCTCATTTGATCTTTAGGTTTGGTTATTTATTTATTTTATAAGTAAGATTTGCTACATTCTATGCACACATACTTTCATTTGTAGAGGAAATCTCAAATAAACACACAGTGGTTATTCTTATAAAAAGGGAAAAGTTAGGGTAAAGGAGGGCTTTCATTTTTCATCTTTCTGTATTGTCAATTTCTAAAATAGCAGATATATTAGGATTTAATCTTTTATGCTAGTGGGCACTTATCATAATTAAAAAATAACTGGCCATTTTTTCTTCTAAATATTTCTCTTTTAAAAAAACTTAAATCTATGGAATTAGTAAATGCTTGCAGGGAGGGCAAAGTGCAGAAAATACCCAGGATTAAACCATACCAAAGTCAAAGTGTAAAGGTGAGTTTATTTTTTGCTTCTTCTAGTTTTCAAAAGTATCAGAAATAGTACAGTTTTTTTTTGAGAAATTAATACACCTTTGAAACTGAATATTAAACATTTTCCTTAAATGGACTGTATACAATTTCAAGCAAATGTCGACTGTAAGACTAAGCCCCAAAATTCATACAGGAAATGATCTTCTAACAGCAGGGAACACCACGGCCATCTCCCATGCTAGCTGTGGCATAGGTGGCCTTGATAGTGAGTCAGTCAGTGTTGTTGTTGTTATTATTATTATTATCATCATCATCATAATCATCATTATTATTTCTGGCACTGGGGATTGAACTCATGGGTGGTCTGCCTCTGAGCTACACCCCTATCCCTATTTTATTTTTTATTTTGAGACATGGTCTGGCTAAGTTGCTGAGGCTGGCCTTGACACTGTGATCCTCCTGTCTCAGCCTCCCAAGAAGGGGGCTTAGAGCTATGTGTCACTATGCTTGACTCATCCAGCTTATTGAGTGTTTGCCACTATCAGTTTTTGGAATGCTCTGGACAGTTTTGGTTGCTAGCTTCAGAACACTGATGTAACCCAATAGGGGCTGGGCAACCATATCCTCTAGAATATGGAAAATACCACCTTTGCAGACATCGATGACTGTAGTTTTTTTCTTCTTGGGCATGCTGGTTTCTTAGCTCTGTTGCTATGGAGATGGGATTCAGGCTAGCATTTTCAGTGAGTGCAGATGGGATGATCTCTATAGCACCTGCCAGTTCTCTGGCCTGGCAAACTTGGCTAAGTCTGTGCAGAAAGGATGGAGGGACTCGGATTAGAGGTAGCTGTGGAGCAAAGATAAGCACCCACCCTGATTATTCTTTCTTTCTTTTTCATTAGTTGTCTTTAAAATTTTTGATAATCTTTTGGTGCATTGCAATTGTACATGATAGTGCGATTCATAATGATACATTCACATATGCACATGGCAGTATTTGGTCCTTTTCCTTCCTTCCCCCCTTTACTACTCTACTGATCTTTCTCCTAATTTTCATGAAGTACCTTTTTTCTCTCTAGCTTCCACATGTGAGTGAAACTTTGATTTCACAGGACTCTCAATTATTCTTCCTTTCTCAGTATAGGTTGGCGAGAGTCTTACTAAGTTACTGCGGCTCATCTTGAACCTGTCATCCCCCCATCTCAGCCTCCCTACTGGGATTCCAGGTGTGCGACACCATGTCTAGCTGGATGTAGATATCTTTGTGGTTGCTCTGTGTGTAGGAATGTCTCAACTAGTTTATCCATAATACTTATCAATATTTTATTTTTCTCCATGGTACTTATTACTAGCATATTTGTTTATTATCTGTCTTCTCCACTGACATGTAATCATGAGTGCAGGGATTTTTTGTTAGACTTTTTTCACAGCCTAAACCAATTCCAAAGGAACTCTATTAAAATTATATGTAAGCCGGGCATGTCGTGCACACTCGTAGTTGCAGTACTTGGGAGGCTGAGACAGGAGGATCACAGGCTTGTGGCCAGCCTTAGCAATATGTGAGACCCTCACAATTTAGTGAGACCCTGTTTCAAAATAAAGAATAAAATAGGTCTGGGGGTATAGCTTGGAGGTAGAATGCCCCTAGATTTCATTCCCAATACCACACACACAAAATTATATGTGGTATTTATTTGGAGGAGGAGCTTTGTTATAAAAGTGAACTCGTTGCTTCATGGCTGCCAGGAGTAAGTAGCTTTGCTCTGCGGCTTGTTCCCATCATAAGGTTCTGTGCTTCTACAGGGCCATAGCAATTGAGCCAAACAAATGTGTGCCACCATGCCCAGTGGTCATATGTCTTTTTCACTTTAATTTTTAAAATTCTCCTGCCATTTTTGGCAGAAAATCAGTAGCACCGATACAGTTCCAGATGGGGGTGGTGGAGTAATATTGGGGCACTGCTAGAGCCAAGACAAAGTAGGAGCTATGGAATTTCCTTCCGTATATACTTTCAAATTGCTATAATTTGGATAAGTGCTTCTCCTCAGGGACTGGTGTGTTGCAGGATTAGTCATCAGTTCTTGGAAGATGGTGGAACTTTTAGGAGGTGGGTCCTACCTAGTAGAAGGAAGTTAGGTCACTAAATTGAGGTTCTATTTCTTGGAGATATTTAAGGTGCACCACACAAATTTTGGGGGGGGGTTATGAGAGAGGGCTCTAGTGTGAGTCAGGAAATCAGAGGCAGCAACCAGGTGAAGACCAACTATCCCCTGTTTTGGAAAGTCCCTCAGAGGAACCAGACCTGCCACCATTGCATGTATCCCAGACACTGCAGCAACTGCCAGGCACACTGGCACCTTCGGCACCTCCTCACCCATCACCACCTCCTGGCCCATCCAACCAGCCATCCAGTCTGGCAAGAGAGACCCCTAACTCCAACATCCTCCTGTGCCAGCCCCACAGCAACATCTGATTGGATCCCAAATGAGTTCTCCCCTCTACCACCACCACCACTGTACCCATGGCTGCCAACGTCAGTACCATGGGCTCTACTTGGAGCCATTCAGGAAACTCTACTGCCATCTAGTGGCCAGTTTCCTCTAAGGCAGGCTCACAGAGTCCCCATTGTGGATGGACATGGATGGTTGCAGCCTAGTCCACTGATGGTTGTGTATCAACCTTTTACTGCAACAGATCTCCTAAATTAGAAACATCATACTCTCTCCTTTACTGAGAAATAGCAAGCCCTGGCTGACCTCCTCTGGTTTATCTTCCAAATGCACAATCCCATTTGGCCTGATTGTTGCCAGCTACTTCTGACTCTTTTCAGCACTGAAGAAAGACATCCCGTTCTGCAAGCAGCCGACAACTGGGCTGAGAAAAGTGTCCCATCAGAAGCCCTAACCCCCAGGCTTATGCTCAAGAATGATTGATAACAACAGACCCCCAATAGAACCCAAATAATCCCAGAAACACGGCAAAACTGGAGACATAACAAGAAGCCCTCCTCCAGGGCTTTGGAAGCGGGGCACCAAGGCCACCAACATTGCCGATGTTGTTGTGAAGGAGAGGTCCTTCAAAAGCTTGATGAGAGCCCCAGTGCCTGTTATAAGAGGTTCCATTTGACCCCGAGGCATCCGAAAACCAGCAAATGATTAACACCGCCTTTGTTAGTCAGAGCACCAGTGACATCTATCGCAAACTACAGAATCTGGAGGGATTTGCAGGAATAAATGCTTACCACCTCATCGAAGTGGAAAACAAAGTCTTTATTAACTGAAAGATTGAAGAGAAACAAAGCAGATTGGAAAATACAAAAAAAGCTGGCCTCATCCCAGTAGCATGGAGTGCAGTGCTCTGTGATGGGCCAAACCAAGCACCAACTGGTCAAGGGCCCCCTTGTCCCTGATGCCCAGGGCCACCCAAGGGAAAGAGGGCTCCTCTGTGCCATGACCAATGTGCATTCTGCAAGGGAATCTAGCACCGGAAGAGTGAAAGTGCTAAGGGAGGTCATCAGCCCCTCCCCAGCTCTTCTTCTGGCAGTTGCCCAGGTTGGTTTGATGACTGAAGGGGACCAGGTCCTGAAGCCCCCAAGGAGCCATGGTTCAAATGATGGAGGAGGGGGGCACCACCTCCAGTTCCTTGCTGATAATGGAGTAGAACACTTGGTGGTCACTAGTCCAATAGCCTCCCCCCTGCCCCCATTAACCAACATGCTGACATAATTGGAGCAACAGAAAAAGCCTCCTAGGAGATGCTTTTCACCCCCCTGCAAATGCACCCTAGTGGAAAGAGAAGTTAGTCACCAATGCCTATATATGCCAAACTGTCCAGTTCCACTTCTGGGTAGGGGCCTCCTTAGCAAACTCAGAGCAGTCATCATTTTCTCAGAGAAGGGTAAATTAAAGTTGTCAGTGCCCTCTCAGCTGATTTACTTCCTGAAAATGCCTCAAGAGGAATAATGGAGACTGTTTGAGGGGCAGAAAGGGGGGGGTCCATCAGCCCAGAGGTTGCAACCCAGTGGTCCACTGTATGGGGCAAGGATTATCCACCTGGAATGGCGAGATTCCAGGCACCGGTATTCACCATGATGCTAGACCAGTGCAGTTACAGCAATATCCAATCCCTAATTGGCCCTAGAGGAAATCCAGCCTTACCTAGAGAGACTCCAACAACATAGTATCATCACACTGTGTTAGTCCCTGTAGAGCATGCCTCTCTTTTCAGTCAAAAAGCTGGGAACCAAGGGCTACCAACCAGTGCAGGACTTGTACCACCTACCAAACCATTGTTACCCTACATCCCACAGTGCATAACTTGTACACTCTCCTAAGTTTGTTCCTGGCCACTGTAGTCTGGTTCACAGACCTGGACCTAAAAGATGTCTTCCTCAGTATCTGTCTGGCTTCAGTGAGACAAGAACTGTTTGCTTTTGAGTAGGAGCATCCAAAAACTGGAACCCAAACCCCATTCATCTGGACCTGGTTGCCTCAAGGAATTAAAAACTCTACCATTATTTTTGGAGAAGTTCTGGCCCATGACCTCATCTTTTCCTTTCTGTTTCTTGGGAAGAAAAAGACCTTGTCTTTTCCTTCCCACTTCTGCACCCTCCTCCAGTATGCTGACTACCTCCTCCTTAAACACGAGACTCTTGATGGCTGTGCCAAAGGAACAGGCCAGCTGCTCACCCTCCTAGAGTGCTGTGGTTATAAAGTCTCTAAGAAGAAAGCCCAGGTTTGTCAACAAAAAGTAAAATATCTGGGGTTCACCATCCAGAAAAAGGCTACTGGGGGCAGGACAAAAAGAGGCAGTCCAAGGCATCCCAGTGCCCACTAACTGGAGAGCCCTCCAGAAATTCCTGGGAGCGGTAGGATCCTGTTGCATCCAGACTCCAAATTTTGCTGTCAGAGAAAAAACCCTCTATAAATCTACAAAGGGGTGGGATAAAGACTCCTTTGCATGGGAGAAAGAACAGCAACAACAGGACTTTCAGCAACTCAGAAGGAAACTGCTGACCACCTTTACCCTGACTTGACTTACAAATGTTTGTGGATGGAAGCAGTTCCATAATTTAAGAGGGAAAATAGCAAACCGGGTATACTATTGTAACTTTAAACAAAGTCTTGGAGGCAGAGCCTCTCCCAGCCAAGCACCTCAACTTAAAAAATGGGCTGATTGACCTCACCCAGGCCCTTGAGTTAGGGAAAGTTCAGGTAATCAACATCTACACTGAGTCTAAGTATGCCTTTTTAGCTCTACATGTCCATGGGGTTGTTTACAAGGAAAAGGGACTGTTACATTCTGGAGGAAAGAACTTAAAACACCCTCAAGAGATCCTAAAATTGCTTGAAGCTGTTTGAAAACCAACAAAGGTGGCTGTCATGCACTGCCGAGAGTATCAAAGGGGGGCAAGCTGTGGGATGCAAGGGAACTCCAAGACTGACAGTGAAGCAAAAACGGGCACCCTAAAACCCATTATCGTGCTGGGCCACCTGCTGGTGTCCCTACTCCTGGCCTGGGTATCTGACCTCATCCCTCCTATGAGCCCCAAGAGCTGGAGTGGCTAAGCAGAAAAAAGGCAACTGAAACCCCAGAAGAATGGGCTCTACTGCCTGATAGCTGCATAACCATTCCTTACAAGCTTGGGGAAATTATTGTGTGAGGTGCAGGAATCCACTCACATTGGACAAGAAAAGCTTAAAAAGGTCCTTAGCTCATACTATTGCATATACCATTTGGCAGCTCTGGCAAAGAAATTAGTGTGGCGATGTGTGACCTACAGCAGAAACAATCCTAAGCAAGGACCTGAGCTCCCTTCCAGAATACAGGCTGTAGGAGCAACCCCCTTTGAAAGTGTACAGATTTTGCCCTTTTCCAAACTGCCAAATTAAAATGGATATTGATACCTCTTAGTAATAGTATGCACTCAGAGAAATCATTCCCAGATATGGACTGCCCCTACACATAGGATCAGACAATTGACTGGCCTTCATTGCAGAAGTCTCCCAGAATGTGGCAGCGGCCTTGGGTATCACCTGGAAGCTTCATTCAGCACATAGGCCACAGAGTTCAGGCAAAATGGAAAGGACGAATGGAACCATCAAAACTGGGTTAGAAAAGGTGTCAAGAAACCAAGCTAACTTGGGTTCAAGTCTTACCCTTAGTCGGGTTCAGAATTAGATGCACTCCCACCAAGAAAACAGGGTATTATCCCTATGAGATAATGTTTGCCCACCCCCCTCCTATCCTCCAAGGGCTTCCAGGAAACTGCATGAAATAGAAGAAATAGAAGTTCATAGGATTATGAGGGAAATGGAAAAGGTCATCCACGGCCTACATAAATGGGTACTAGATAGAATGCCAGTGAGTTTGACTATCCTAGTCCATCCCTATGAGCCTGGAGACTTAGTTTGGGTTAAAGACTCTAATAAGGTTCCCCTCAAAGCCAAGGAGAGGTCCCTTCACTGTTATTCTTACCACCCCAATAGCAGTAAAAGTCAAGGATCCATCACAGCTGGCTGAAGTCATCTGCCCTGGAGCCAACAACCCTGGAGATGACTCAGTCTACTCATGGAAAACCTGGAGAGTCAAACAAGCTAATCTTGAAAAAGACGACCTGCCCTGCCCCAGTCACACATAGAAGCTGACTGGTTCATGCACAATGGAAGGTTGAGAAGTGTCACATATTGTGCCATGAAATTGGACTCTTATTTTTTGTGCCATAAAACTAGCAGCCTATTGTTTTCAAATTCAGTGCATGTCATGTTATATCTTGTGGCAGCTTAAAAACCAATAGCAATTTACACAGGCTAAAAAATATCACTGCCCTGAACCAGGTTCAGGTTATGCTCAGATTTGACCTTGTCTTAGTTGGGATAATGTCTGGTGGGCCACCCAATTCCAAGAGCAGACAGTCTATATGGGATGGATGATTCTATCATGGAGGCCTTTAAAGAATAAGACTCACTTTACCCGGGGACCTCCTCTTCAAGCTTGTCAAAGCAATCAGTATAATCTTCTGCTATTAACTATTGATAAGCCCAATACAATAGACCAGGGACCAGTAGTAGTCTCTGGGGTCTATCAGCTAGGAGCAGACCACCTCTGAAAGGGATCCCATAGACTGTTTCATATTACAGCTTATTAGACCAAAGGGGGCCCCAACAGGGACCCCTCCTCTTGTAACTTTCACCCACCCTTAATTATGGGGGCCAGAAATGATCAAACCAAAGTAACTATAATAGAGAAAAAAAATCTAAAACACACTTTAAAAATAGAAACTGGGTTTGAAGATACAAGATGAGGCTGAAAAGGGTTAAATATATGTAAGGGCTGCCAATAAGGCAGATTGCTTGGCATGTGTCACAAATTGTTCCTTTTCCTTTGTGGTGGGTTTTGGCTGAGGTCAGTTGGACCCTGCCTCATATCATGTATCAGGGAGTTAATCTCATGAGTAATAGAAACCTCAACAGCTAAAACTGTCCCATCTCCATATGCCACCCTTATGGCTCTGACTGAAAATAATCTTAAGAATTCAGAACTTCTCATTAAGCATGGTGAGAAGTCTCAAAAAGGGGAAATGAGGCAGGAGCCCACCTATGTCCTTGAACACAACGTTCTGCAAAAACCTAGGGAGAAGGTGGAAGAATATAGCTTTCTTCACAGATCCACTCTGGGGTTAACTAAGCAGGGATTTTCTGGTCAGCTAAGCCGACAAGATAAGGCAGCAAAGTTGAGCAAAATAAGGCATATAACTGCTAGAGAAAAGAGAAACAATGTTCAGATTAACTGCTGGTCTGTTTCTGCATCTTGCTTAATCTAGGTAAAAATTTTCCACTCACTCTTCCCTTCTAAAAGTTAACAATTGGATAAAAGAACTTGCATGTCCTGGGCTAGGCTCAGACTTACAGCTTTGCTCATTGAGCCTTCACCAGTGAATAAAGAACCTGCTTTATCTTATATCATATCATCCCCCGCGCCGGACCCGAAGAGAGACGACAATCACGCATAGCTGGTGCAAGCTTCTTTATTGCGCGCTTTCTCTTTTTTTCTCTCACTCTCACTCTCTCGCCCTCCCCCTCCCTGCTGGAGTGCTGTGCTATCAAACCATGCAGTAGGAGTTGGGGCCAGAGGGGGAACAACTTGGGGCCAATCAGGGCTTAAGTCATGAGGTGCCCACATACAGCTCTAAGGCTCTTCTATGTGAGCACTCTCTGGTCACGGGCTCTGACGTGCTGGTGCATGCACTCTGACGTAGCACAGCCCTCCTCAAGAATGTTACTGTCTGATAAATATTCGGCAGTCAGCTACTCCTGGCACTCTGCCAGGCGCCATCTTGGGGCAAGGTCTGTCCGGGCCCGCCGGGCTAAGACCCCAACAATCTTACTCCGGCCTCTGCCTCTTGTTCTCCAAATGACCAAACCTCCTGCAACATCATGAAAAGTCCTTGTGGTACAAGGCCTGAAACACAGAATCCAATTTAGCATATTGACTGGGCCCCTGTCCATTAGTGCTAATATTTGCTTACTATAGGATTGTATGCCACCACTATCTATCTTCTTTCTGTTCCTACAGATTTGGCAGATTCATCTGCAAACCAAGTATCTTGTTTTTCTTTAGATGTAAAGTTATCATATCCTTTAAAGGAGCAAGACTCTTGTCCATGGGAGGCTGAGGATGTGAGGTGGAGGAAGAGCACATAGGAGAACTTAGCTTAAATAGTTCTTTGTTAATTTTTGAACAGGATTCATAGATCCTTCATTATCTTACAGAAATAGAATTTTTTTCTTTTATGGTGTCTGGTGGTCCTGGACTTGTAAAACCTCAAAAGGGACAAATTTAGATTATAGCATCTTGTCAGGACTCAGTTGGAGAAAGATTTTAAGCATCACTTTTTGTGAGTCTAAAAGTAGAAGTATGATTCTAAATTATAATGTAGTAATCAAAATGGAATCGGTCAGATGATATCTAGTTAAATTATGTGAGGTTTTTGAAATGGTTCAGTAAGCCTGACTCTTTCTTTTTGCCCTATAATATCACACTTGTTTTTGGTTATAATCCTCTGTGGCATGTTCAAAACCAAGTAGGTAGCACTATATTGTGTGAGGATCCAGCTCTCGAGGCAACAGGGTCCGGGGGTCCCTTGTTAGGTGGGGATTGAGTACGAGGTTGATGAGAATATGCTTACACCCAATGTAGTGTAGAAGACATATCTGTTTATTTCATGTCATCTCTGTTTTTTATACTCTTCTACAACAAGGTATACAAAACAGGAATTTTTACAGTCTTGTTTTTCCCTAAAGTTGAGTGGGTACATCTTTAACTAGAAAAGCTATTCCCATAGTATTTGCTGGGATTAAGAAAACAGCAAAGGTTACAGAATACAATATGTAAATAAAAATTCTTTAAGTATGAAAACAGTGTTAAAGGTTAACAACAGAGAGGAGACTCTATTCATTAGCTTAAATCTTCACTATTTGCTCCACTCCTGTTAGGCAGTTAGATATGTGGTGAACCAAGGGGGAGAGACTATCTGTCTTAAAACTTTCTTTACTCACAGATAAAAAATAGTAGACCTAAGTACCTTTGATTTGTATCTAAGTTTGCAAGGGTTCAATTCTGATGTTTGTTGAGAGTTAATGAGTATCTCTGAGGCAAGCCGAGGTATTGTTCTTTTTAGCTACCATTGATGACTCACAATCCGTTTAGCCATCCTGTGACTCTAGGACATTTTTTTCTCTATAACTAATGTGAAAGCAAAAACCCAAAGCACCCCAAATTTCCAGAATATAATAATGTAAAGTGGGAAATACCATGTGATCCTTCTTTTGGAATTATATGCCTTGCAAAATTCCAGTGAGCCAAGCCATGCTCAAGGCCCAGCTTATTAGGATGATGTCGCAATATTGGGCAAACATATTTTTTAAAAAATTATTTTACTGTTAAGGTCAGTCAATGCTTCTCAGGGTTATTCTTAGGAACTTTGTGAGGAATCTCTTCCCTCCTCTTCCCTCCATTTTCCAGGATAGGTCATGGTCTTGAAGAACTGGGGGATATTTCCCTCTCCAATGACCCTCCTTTTTGCATAATATGCTCTCATGGTTTAGTCTCTGGGGTCTTCACAATCCCGCTGAAATGGTTGGTGACTTACCAGAGTTGCAGGCCCCTTAGAGGAGTCCCATAATTCCCTGGGTTCTGTTTGACTTTGCAGAGTGAGCAATATTGGCCGTTTTCTTTCTTACCCCTTTTATTTTCTGATTGTCCTCCAAGTCACAGTTGTTGAACACCCAGAAAGTCAGTTTCACCGGTCCTTTTTAATGAACAGGGGGGTCAGTAGTATAGTCTATCTGTCTTGCAGATGATGGCTATCATCTCAAAACACTGTTCAGGTTGTTCTGTTAGAAGTTGTACTTCTATAAAACAACAACAGATAACAGTTACAAAGTTTTGTAAGGAAAATACAAAAAATTGTTAGGAACAAACAAATTCCATTTGTAAAATAGTTCTGAAAATATTAGATGGTGTTCCAGTCAGCATCCTTGCAGTTATAATCTAAAATATTGACCACATGACTTAGAAGATTTATTTTCTTATACTTTTGGCTTCAGTCCATGAGGCTGAGGATGGGAGGTAGAGGGACAGCACATTGGCTGTCTCCTCACGTCACAGAGGCTGGAAGCAACAGGGGGAGCAGGGGGAGGAGCAGCCATATATGTATCTCCAAGGCCAGGGCTCCAGGAAGCACCACCTCCAGCCACATCCTGCTGCCTACTGGGCATCACCCAGGTAAACCCATTACAACAGATTTATCCACTGCTGGGATTGCAACCCTCATGATTCCACTACATACATCAACCATGGCTATGAATAAATTAACTCTTTAGGGAACATTTGTATCTAACTATAGCAGATGGTATAAATAAATCTCCACTTAAATTTGGCTTTCTGTGTGTGTGTGTGTGTGTGTGTGTGTGTGAGAGAGACTAATGCCCAGTCCTTTAAACCGCAGAGTGGCATGGTTTGAAATGCCAAGTGTTTGGAAACATTTAATTACCTTTGTTTGAAGACGATGGTCATAATACAATTAGGAACACACAAGTATAAACCTGAAAAAGACTATTACCATTACCATTTTTTTCTTGTTGTTTAGATGACACCAGATTGATAAAATATTGTCTTAAGTTGTACATTTCAGAAGGCTTGTACACTTTGGGAACATAAATACACTTAACATGCAGAGAAGCCAGTAATAATTAACAACACAGTTACATAGAAGTTATTATATATATATTCGACTTAGATTTTACTTTTGCAGTGAAATTTAAAATCCATGGCTCAGTAAAATAATTATAAATACAAGTCCCTGTAGGCTAACAGCATTGACAAAAATCAAAGAATAGCTTTAGTTCTTTTTTAAGTTCAGGAAACAGTGTCAATGATCAGAAATAAACTTTTTATTTGATGTACAATCATATCTCATTCATACAAAAATAAAACATTTAGTCAAAGCAAATATATGTAAACCAGGTTTTAAATGACAAGGATTTTTTTTATCTGAATGTGTATACACATACACATACACACATATATACATGCACACACACATATATACATATATATTGTAGAAATTCATATATATATCATAAATATATACACGATAGAAATATATATGGCAGAAATTCCAAAAATTTTACTAACCATTTTATTTAAGGTCCAGATACAATGCATATTATGTAAATGACAGCACTTATTGTTTACCTTGAATATATTGAACTTGTATATATTTAACTTCATAAAATTTTATATAACATTTAGATAAAGCCCAGATACACAGTATATTTAGCCCTCAGATATATGTATGTAGGTATATGTGTTTGTGTGTAGTTATATGTATATAGGGCATCAAATATACTATAATAATCCAAAATAATAGTTGTTTATTTAGCTTGAGTTATATAATGGTCATTTAACCGGCTGTAAAACACACAGACATTTAAATTCTGATTCTGTTAAGAGTCAAGTTTCTTAAGTAATTAAAGGCCTAACAAAGACAAAGCTTATCTCAATAAAACACAAAATCTCTTTTTATTTTCTTTAAGCTAGTTTGTTGGAAATGTTATGAAGAGCAGCAAGCCTGATTGTTTCAAATATAGAAGATAGAGACAACAGAAAACATAGGAAATTACCTTTATAAGATGCAAACTTTTTTGCTCTCTAGGCCAAATTTTGTATTTTTTGATCTTGAGAAAACCTAAATGTTTCCAACACAGGTCAGTGTATTACCTTTGACTTGTAGAAAACTCTTTAAAAATTCCTTTAATTCTAAAAGGAATACAAAATTTCTTTCATATGTTTTATTCTTCACAACCCATTTGCAACTCCTTCAAACCTTCTGTGGCTTGCTTAATATTCTGATTTTCTTTTTGCTCTCCCCTTTCTTTTCTCTTATGGTACAACTCAGTCATTTATGTAACAGTGGCCTACTTTTGACCCTGGCATTTAACAGATGACCTGTTGGAAAGCTGACATTTTTACTCCCCTCTTTCCCCCTTATTAACAATTAACAGGTTCTTGTAAGTTTACTGACCAAAGGAGTGAAGACCTGGCACTTGGTACTTGTGAGTCTGAGAAAGAATAAACTCAAGGACAACTTAGACACGTCTCTTCTGACAAGCCCATGTGACCCTAAAGAGCTAACTCTTAAAAGGGACTTGATTCCTTTGTTTGGGGAGAATCCAGGGCTTAATTATGAACTCTTAAGTTCATGGCTTTGCTGGTGTGCTAGCAAATGAATAAGTTTATTTTTCCTTCTTCCCAAAAGCTTGTCCCAATTTTTTGATTTGGCAAATTAGGGCAGGCACTGGAATTCAGTTTTACTTAGAACGGAATTCTTGCTGTACAGAATCCTTTCTTATATAAAAGCATTTCCCTTTTTACTTCTAGCTTTCCTTCCTAATATACTTCCTCACATCTATAACCCTCCTTTTTATTTATTAGGGTTTCTTTTACCTTAACAGTTTTAAACTTACATTTTAAAGTAATCCTTATAAAATCTTTCAATTTAGACAAATTACTCCTGTTTAGTAAGATAAAATACTTTAAATTCTTTATAGTTTTCTCATCATAACACAGTTTAGACATTTTCTTTAACTTTTTGTATATAAAATTACACATTAGAATTTTAAGTCTTAGTAATCTTATGCTTAGTGGAGATACGAGAAGGAAGGAATCTTAAATTTTTTTTATTCTGAGGATTAAACCCAGGGGCATTCTACCTCTGAGCTACATCCCAGCCCTATTTTTAAGTCTTTATTTGGAAACAGGGTCTCACTAATTTGCAAAGGGCCTCACTAAGTAGCTGAGGCTGGCTGCAAACCCAGATCCTCTGGTCTCAGCCTCCCAAGTACTGGGATTACAAGCATGCACCACCACACCCGGTTTCTTAAACTGTTTTTTACACATTTGATAGGCTCAAACATATTGTCTTTTTACTGAATTTAAGAATCTAAGAGTATTTAAATTCAGAGTTAGCAACTGATGATTTAGTATTTTAACTTGTAAATAATTCAGATTTGTAAAAGTTTATCTCATGAAAACCAAGATATCAAACACTCAGAGTTAGGATTTTGAGTCATTTTTCCTATAAAGAAAAAAAAATCCTAAGCAAAAAAAAAAAAAAAAAAAAAAAAAAAAAAAAAAAAAAAAAAAAAAAAAAAAAAAAAAAAAAAAAAAAAAAAAAAAAAATATATATATATATATATATATATATATATATATATATAGTCATTATACATTGAATATCTAACAAAAATAGACAGATAAAAGTCTGATTGGCTAGCATCCTGAGAAAGAATCATGTTAATAATTTTTTTTTTTTTTGGTGGTACTAGGGATTGAACTCAGGGGCATTCTACCTCCGAGCTATACCCCCAGCCCTAGTTTTTATTCTTTACTTTGAAACCGAGTCTCACTAAGTTGTGGAGTGCCTCACTAGGTAGCTGAGGCTGGCCGCGAACCCGGATCCTCTGGTCTCAGCCTCCCGAATGCTGGGATTACAAGCGTGAGCCACCACCCCCGGCCATGTTAATAATTTTAATGACAAATTTTACTTTAATTTTTACCAACAAATTTAAATTGAATTATTTGTTAAGAATTTATTTAAGTTACATGAACTAAAAGGTATTTTTGTTGTTCTTAGTTTATGAGGGCTTATTTATCTATAAGCCAATTTTTGGTACCATGTAGGCAATAGAAGAATACACTCATGTATACAAAGATATATAAAATCAACAGAAAACAATATCTTAAAGCCTTCATTTGCCAGGTATGGTACTCTCACAGATATTTACTAAACACTGCCAGATTTGGAGTTCAAGAAATTCACACAACCAATCACGTATATCTGTCTTGTGACACAACGAGTAATGGATTATGAAATAGAGGGCACATCCCATGCAGCAGGGGATGTCTGGGGCAGAGTCTACCAATCACAGCTGGAGCAGAATCAGTTCAGGTGACCACTTGTCACTATGAGGCAGATCTTTACCAATCTCACCACAGTTTAGTCCTCAGGGCTGGGAAGGCAGGGGTGGGGGGACGGAGGGGGAGCCCAAATATCCAGATCTCTGTCTGTTTTTCTTTCCATTTACAGAACAAACCTCCATTTCCTAATTTATGTTAGGGACAAGCCATGAACAAAAATAGCTTTCTCCTTTTTCTCTAAGTCCTCTGCCTTCCACTTATTTAACATACACCCAAGGGGTGAGTTCTCAGGGTCAGATATTGAATTATTCCGTGGTTTTGTCATTTGTGTACTTTAAGAGATTTTCCTGTGTTATACTAAAAAAGAAAAAAAAGGGGGGGGGAACAGCACTTTCAATGTCTCTACCGGGATCAGACTTTCTGAATATCCCATGCTGAAAATGAACCTGTTTCTGTACTTGATATTTGGGGAAATAAGTGAGTCCAATCTTGTCATTTTAAATAGATATAGCCAAACTACTGGGTGTCCTCCAAAGAGGTTGACTATATCTATTTAAAATGACAAGATTGGACTCACTTATTTCCCCAAATATCAAGTACAAATATAGAAAAATCAACATGCTTTAGTTAAACCAATGTCTCAAAAATGTGCCCTCCCTGACAGTAGCTGCACAGGGCAGACTGGCTTAACTAGATCACAAAACATGTGATTACCAGAGACAGTTTAGAGCTCACATTTATAACAAAAACTTATGGAGTCAAAAGATTGGCCAGTAAAGTGTATCAGGTCTAAATATGGGGTGCTTAGTGATGGTAGGTCCCTTGACTAGTACAACATATGTCTAAGAAGAACCCTGCATTTGATAAAAATAGGGGGTGTTCAAAATGATGGGAGACCAATTCCTCATATGCATTTTTTTGGAAGAGTGACTTATGTTCCCTCTGACCCTGAAATGGGATATGTTGGCCTAAAAGTGAGTCCTCTATCTTCAGTACTTTTATGAATGAGCATTCATTTTCGAAGTCCTGTCTTTGGTGGCTTTATAATAACAGCTATGTGGGGCTTAAAAAAAAAAAAAAAAAAAAGCAACACTTTTTTTTTACCCTTTAGTCTCAAAAGGCATCCAGAAGGTGTCTCCCTTTTACATTCCAGGCATAGTTTACACAATAAAACACCAACAGAAAATCGAGAGGCTTGTGTGAAGTCCTGTATTGCAAAGTAAGGGAGAAGAGAAGGGAAAAGGGACCACTGGATTTCTGTTTAGGTTTAGAGTTCAAAGACCCTTGCCAGGTCTCCAGGAACAGAAGCGGCTGCCACTCTGTTGCCACTTGAATCTCCATAGCTTGAGGCGTTTCTCCTGCCACCCAAGATGGGGAGCCATGGCACATTGGGCAGACCAAGTTTATGCTCTTTGGGTCCATGAAAGGACACAGAGTTTACACACATACATAAAGAAAAAAAATATCAAAGACAGGTAGAGAACAACAACAAAAAATTCAATAGACTTACCAAAGTTGCCTCTACAGTCCCTGTACAGGCCACCATGGGAGAAGAGCTGATTCCTCAACTCAGGATCTGTGAGGTTCTTGGTTGATGTGATGAGAAAGAATTTCAGCATGTGCCAGTCAGAGACATAGAGCTTTATTTGAGAAAGGAAGAAATACACTTTTTTTTTTTGGTGTGTGTGTGGTACTGGGGATTGAATTCAAGGGTGTTCTACCTCTGAGCTACCCTCCTACAGCCCTATTTTGTGTTTATTTTGAAATAGAGTCTAGGGTCTCTCTAGGTTGATGAGAGTCTCACTATTTGCCTAGGCTGGCTTTGAACTTGAGATCCTTTTGTCTCTGCGTCCCAAGTACTGGGATTAAAAGCATGAACTACCATGCTTGGCTAGAAATACATTTTTTTTTTTTTTGTGGTACTTGGGATTGAACTCAGAGGCATTCTACCTCTGAGCTATACCCCCAGCCCTATTTTTTATTCTTTATTTTGAAACAGGGTCCCACTAAGTTGCAGAGGGCCTCACTAGGTAGCTGAGGCTGGCTTTGAACCTGAGATCCTCTTGTCTCAGCCTCCCAAGTACTGGTATTAAAAGCATGCGCTACCATGCCCAGCTAGAAATACATTTTTAAGAGAGAACTCAGGGCACCTCCAGAGCATAGCACCTTTGGGAGTGTAGGGCTCTTCTTTCCTAGGGAATGTTTGCAAGGGGGGGACAAATGGTGAGCATGTGAGGGGAATGTGCTGGCTTCCCTGGATTTACTGGTCCTTTTAAGAATTTAGGCCTAGACTTCACTTACCAGTCTAACATATATTCTGTAGGCTATCAAAATATATGCACCAATTAACTGGATATATAGTGCTCTAATATTTACTGAACCTTTTATTTACTGGACCTTTTAGGAATTTAATTCTGAAGAAAAACAAACCTTTAGGGTGAAGGTGAGGGCCATTGTGGAGTTTTTAGATATAAAGCTAATCTTCTTTTTTCCCCTGTTTGTCTCCTTTCTACCTATTACTTTTATTTCTCCTAGCCTACCTCAGTACTAGGGGTTGAACCTAGGATCACTCTACCTCTGAGCTACACTTCAGCCCTACTATTTATTATTTATTTTATTTAATTTTTTTGTGGTATTGGGGATTGAACTCAGGGACATTCTACCTCTGAGTTACACCCACAGCTCTCTTTTTAATTTCCTTCTTCTTTTTTTTCTTTTAAGTAGGATCTTGATAGGTTGCTGAGAGGATCATTAAGTTGCTGAGGCTGGTACTGAATCTGTGATCCTCCTGTCTCAGCCTTCCAAGTACCCACATGATGTTTTGATATGCAGAGTGAAATGATTATTACAGTCAAGGAAATTAACATATACATTGCGTTCTGTGGTAACTTTGTGTGTAGCAAGAGTACCTGAAATATATTGTATGCTCTTAGTAAGTTATCCGTATACGTATTATTAATTATAGTCCTCATGCTGTGCACTTGGTCTCTACATTTCATCCTATACAACTGCAAGTTTGTATCTTTTGATCTACTCTTCCCCATTTCCATCTTGCTTCCTATATGAGCCACCCATCTATACTCTTATTTCTACATATTTGCCTCCTTTAAGTTCTACTCATAAATGAGATCATGCAGTATTTTTCTTTCTATGTCTGCTTATTTTACTTAGTATCGAGTCCACCCTATTCATTGTTGTCAATGACAGTATCTCCTTTTCAAAGGATGAGTAATGTTCAAAATATATGTGATCTCTTCTTTTCCCTAAGAATTGTACCTAGGGACTTCTACTTCCTTGATACTCCTCCAGTTATTTATTTATTGAAACACCCATCTACATTTTTCCTTTTTAAAGAAAGACAGAATTTTCCACTTCAGGGAATAAAGAGCTTTAGCCAGTTGCTTAGTTAGATTTTGTTGTTTTAAATGTCTATGAAAGTCATTGAGTTAAAATAAAGCAAAATTTAATGTTCACTGAAAAATATCTGATTCTTTGTTAGGTTTTAATGAGGAAAGTAGAAATTGTTCCTGTTGATTAACCAGAAATAAATCATTAAAAAGAATTCTTAGGTTAAAAGTTATAAATAAGTAATTAAAAAGTGAAAAGAAGAAAAAAACAACAGACAACTCCAAAAAACAAAAAACCCAAGCCCCCAAAGCAACAACAGAAACAAACACAACAACAACAGCAACAAAACAAGACAAAAACAAAAAACAAACAAAAAACCCTGAAACCAACCAACCAAATACACAAAAAAACCAAACTCCTCCCTCCAACCCCAGAAAACCCAAAACAGCTCCAAGAAGCTGTGCCACCCCAGGGGCACTTAGCCGTGGTACAGTGTGGGACTGCTGCTGGGCTAGTGCTGGTCCCTCTGAACATAAAAGCAAGTCAGTTTGCCTCTTCTCAGCTCTTCTCAAATCAAACACTGCAGGACAGATGTGGAGCAGAGACAATAATGAAGGAACTGGCTCACTGTGTAACAAAGTTCTACTTTAGTGTTGACCATACTGCTAACTCAAGGATTTTAAGTTCCAAGAAACTGGAAACCAGGACTAGGGGGCATGCTGAGGCAGGCTGTGCTCTATGAATGTCTCCGCAGATGTGACAGCTTAATCTACCAGTATATTTATTTTTTTGTGGCTGTGGAGATTGAACCCAGGGGCATTCTACCTCCGAACTAACCCCCAGCCCTATTTTTTATTTTGAAACAGGGTCTCACTAAGTTGTGGAGGGCCTCACTAAGTAGCCGAGGCTGGCCGTGAACCTGGATCCTCCAGTCTCAGTTTCCCAAGTACTGGAATTACAAGCGTGGGCCACCATGCCCTACTAGTCAGCATTTACAGTTAACATTCCACTTTGCTTTACTTTAACTAAAAATGTTTTTCATTAACTTTCATCAAAATGCAGCCATAGATAAGGAAAGGAGCATCATAAGGCAGTTCACTTTTGAATTTCCAGCATACTTTTTCTCAGAAGGACGGCAGACCACAGAACAGGCATATTTTAGGTTAGGTGATTATACCCACCTGAATGTCCACTGCTGACTTCTCAGGAAGCTCACAGTCTGGATCATTTAGAGAGTCCTCTTTTAAGAAGGTTCAGGTGTCAACAACTAGAAGTCTATTTGTCAACTAATTATATCTGTAACTTTATCGAAACTATCTGGCTGACCAAACTCAAAGGACGTTGGGGACTCCTGCCAGTATTCTTCTGCAGTGGTAAGTCAGAACCCACAGAGCAGAAAGTGGAGTCAGGATCAACACAACATTACTGGACTTAATGAAAGGGAACTTTCTCCCTCTAAACTTATTTCCATAAAGTTATTGTGATTTCTCTGTAGATCCCAAGATCAGCTTCAATGGGCTTTGAAACACTC